>SOZL01001069.1:0-23815 GCA_009733165.1 Naja naja
CTACCAGTCAATGCATACTTCAGCTTCAACCATAACAATACAGGAGCACACAACAGATACAAACTCAAGGTAAACCGCACCAAACTTGATTGCAGGAAATACAACTTCAGCAACAGAGTGGTCAGTGCCTGGAATGCACTACCTGACTCTGTGGTTTCTTCCCAAACCCCAAAAACTTTAACCTTAGACTGTCTACTGTGACCTCACCCTATTCCTCAGAGGTCTGTAAGGTGTGTGCATAAGCACACCAAAGTGCCTACCATCCCTGTCCTAATGCTCCCTTTTATTTGTATCCATTTCATGTATTCATAATCATGTTTATATTTAAACCTGTTATCTAATACATGCTCGACAAATAAATAAAATACATAAATAAATAAAGGCAGCTCTGGCGATGTGATCAAAAGCCCCTTCCCCTTTTTGAAGGTATCACCCATGTAAATATGCAGGTTTAAACACGGGACTGCATGCCAACAGAGGCAGGACTTCTACCACTTACTCCCCTGGTTTTTTTTTTTACCTGTCCTTGCCCATAAATCACCTTGATTGCCAGATGGTCTATTGACTTGCAACTCTCTTCAGCTGATTGCAATCTACGATGGGACAGAAAGCAAAGCCCTTCAAGGAAAAAAAATCAGAGCCGTTTTCTCCCGTCTCTCTGATAAGAGAATTTTGTCTCTCTGCAAAAACAGAAGCAGAGCGTGATTTCTCGAAAGATAAATAAATAAAAGATTGAGGAAGTGGAGGTTTCTTCTAGTCAACTACTTTGAAGTTTGACTTAAGTTTCTTTAGGCACAGGTAGTCCTTGACTTATGACCCCAATTGAGGCCAGAATTTCTGTCATTACGCGAGACACTTGTTAAGTGAGTTTACGACCGTCCTTGCTACAGAATCCCTGTAGCTAAGTCAGTCACACGGCCGTTAAGGGAATAAATAAATAAATAAATAAATAAATAAATAAATAAATAAAATGTGGCTTCCCCACTGAATTTGCTGGTCAGGAGGTTACAAAAGGGAACACAAGAGAGCAAGATTTGACCTCCTCCCCAAATGCCTCTGAGTCTTATATAAACAGAATAACAGAGTTGGAAGGGACCTTGGAGGTCTTCTAGTCCAACCCCCTTCTCAAGCAGGAGACCCCATAGTTCAGACAAAGGGTTATCCAGTCTCTTCTTAAAAACTTTCAGTGTTGGGACATTCACAACTTCTGGAGGCAAATTGATCCACAGTGAGAACAATTAACCAGTGGAACAATTTGCCTCCAGAAGTTGTGAATGCCGCAATGCTGGAAGCTTTTAAGAAGAGTTGCGTTTAATTTTATTTTAATATTTGTATTGTATGTTTTTTAATTGCCCTGTAAACCAGCCTGAGTCCCTTTGGGAAGAAGGCCAATTAAAATAAATAAATAAATAAATAAATAAATAAATAAATAAATAAATAAATAAGAGACTGGATAACCCTTTGTCTGAAATGGGATAGGGTTTCCTGCCTGAGCAGGGGGTTGGACTAGATGACCTCCAAGGTCCCTTCCAGCTCTTCTGTTATCTGGCCCTTCCAGTCCAGGAGATTCCTGCATTATAGGCAGAGAACAATAAAGTAGCTCTTTTGAACTCTAGGGCTGCTTGTGCCTGACATCCTTAGCGAAGCGTTTCTGGAAGAAATTCATGAGATGCCAACCCAGGTTGGAGTGGCTTTCAAGTTTCTCTCTTTGCCAACTGGGAAGATGCCAGCCTGTCTAGACAGTCATCTCCTTGAAGAAGAAGAAAGAAGAGAAGAAGAAGAAGAGAAGAAGAAGAAGAAGAAGAAGAAGAAGAAGAAGAAGAAGAAGAAGAAGAAGAAGAAGAAGAAGAAGAAGAAGAAGAGAGGAAGAATCACTGGCAAAAAGGGCAACGCAGTAGCGTTTCTTTCAAATTCTGCTCTTTGTTGGGAAAAGGAGTGCTTGCAGATGGGCTGACAGGCAGCCTGTTCCTGATGTGCCCTTGGCTGGATGTCTCAAAGGACGCGGGGGAAGCATGGAAGGGGAGGCACCACCTCCCCAGGTCATGCATTAAGGGGCCTTGATTACGTTTTAATGTAATTTAAGTAGGTCAGTGCAAGGGCCGGAGAAAAGCAAGGGAATGCCCTTCACACACACACACACACACACACACACACTTCTTGTCCTGGTTGATGCTGCCTTGTGCAGTTGCAGCCTCCTGAAAGAGTTCTGCTAAGCTAAGAGAAACTTTGTCCCTCCTGGCTCCATGGAGAGGGGCCCAAGGAAACCCTTATTTGGGAAACTTTCATGCAGTGCAAATGTTCAGACTGTTGGAAGAATTTACTTGGTCCGGTTTTCTCAGCCGGATCACAAATAAATGCAAATACAAATGTAGACTTCTGCTCCTGTTAGAAGTAGAGTTTTGTTCATTCAACCACAGTACCATGGTTTAAGGTAGAACCTCTGAGTGTATGTGCAAAGCAACAGAATTCTCCTCCTCCTCCTCCTCACCAACCCCCCTCTCTTCTGGCACTGATGATGGTATTGAGTTGGGTCATGAAACATCTGCAAGAAAACAACCAAGCCCAGAAAGCATAAAGGACCCCACAATTACTCCTCCTCCTCCTCTTCCTCCTCCTCCTCCTCCTCCTCCTCCTCCTCCTCCTCCTCCTCCTCATCATCATCATCATCATCCCAGGTCCTTGGAAAGGGCTTGATAGGTAGACAAAAATGCCAAATCCAGTTTGAACATCTGAGTGACTGTGTGACAAACAACAACAGTAACAACTGCATTGGAAGATCTGCAAGAAATATCATTTGCCTGTAGGCAAGAACTGGTGGGGCCATAAAATAGCAAAAGTCATAGAAAATAAAGAAGTTAAACTGCTCTGAATCCAGACCAACAGGCACCTGCCACATAACACCCTGGGCTTAACAGTTGTTGATAAGAAAGACAATTGAAGTATATCATAATAGTAATGATATATTATAATGCATTATTTTTGAATAAGTTATAATATGAATATCATCTAGTAAGAATTGAGATTTGCTCTTAAAGATAGCTTGGAACTGAAATAAAAAATTTAATGGTAGGATAATAATGATACAATATGATATAGAATGTTGATTAGAATATAATATGAATGTAAATCTAAGAGGAAAGGTTTATAAATATTGTGGACATGACACATGTATCAAACCGACACACTGTATAATTGAAAGAAGGTTTTATTTGTTGTTTTGTTTGTTATAAAAATAAAAATAAATAAAAGAAGTCTAGATACTGGGGGTGGCAGTGCCTGGAGACAGCAGAAGAGAAGAGAAAGAACTGGAGAAGATAACAAAATACAAAGACCTACGAATAGAAATAGAACGACTATGGCAAAGGCAAGCAAGTCCGAAAACAACTGGAGCACCACTTGAACACCATCATTGGCATTGACAAATGTGCCATCAGTCAATTGCAGAAGGCAGCTTGATTTGGAACGGCTTCCATCCTGCGGCGATCTCTCTAACACCATCCAACATCCAGATTTGCCTATCCCAGGTCCTTGGCAAGGACTCGATAGGTAGACGAAAATGCCAAACCCAGTCTGAACATCTGGCCGACTGTGCGATGATCAATAACAACAACAATAATAAAATACCAATAAAAGGAGGAGTAAAGAAGATAGTAACAAGGATAAATGACAATCCTACAGCCACACTATATGGCCGTGATGGTGAACCTATGGCACGCGTGCTGGAAGTGGCATGCAGAGCCACTTCTGCCGGCATGCGAGAGGTCACCCAGAAGAACCCTACTGTGCACACGCATGCGCCACCTGCCCGACAGCTGATTGTTGGATGTCTGGCATGCATGCACAGGGGGCAGGGGGTGTGCGGGAGATGTGCACTCATGTGCAGAGATGCGTGGGGCGTATGAGGAGGGTAGCACGTGCATGCACAGGGGGTGGGGGTGGGCCCACATGCATTGCCTTCTGGGTGCTGGCACGTGAGCATGAGCGGGTAAGCACACGTGCAATTTTCAGCACAGGAGCCCAAAAAGGTTAGCTACCACTGCTATAAGGGTTAACAGGCATGAGGCAGCACTGAGAGAATTAGATGTTCAGCAGAGTGATGGCACGAGGGGAGAAACTGTCTTTCTGCCTACATGTTTTGGAGTGCCAGGTCCCATAATGTCATTTTGAAGGGAGGAGCTGAAGCAGTTTATATCCAGGAGGTGAGGGCTCTGCAGGGGTTTCCTCAGCCCTCTCTCTGAGCCACACCATAGACAGGTCTTCTATGGAAGGCAGGCTGGTTGCAATGGTTCTTTCTGCAGGCTTGGAAGAATCCACAAAACCCCCTTCCAATATTTGAGGTGCTGCCACAAAGAAGGGGAGGGGGTTCACTTATTCTCCAAAGCCCCTGAAGGCAGGACAAGAAGCAATGGATGGAAACTCACCCAGGAGAGAAGCAACCTGGAACTTTTTTTTTAATTACATTTATATGCCGCCCTTCTCCGAAGACTCAGGTGACTTACAATTTGGGATGCAACCCAATGCGCTCAGCAATAGCCTTCCTTCCATTGTATATGCCTGCTTATTACTAAGCGGCATTTTTACAAAGTCAGCTTATTGCCCCCAACAATCTTGGGTCCTCACTTTACCTACCCCGAGAAGATGGAAGGCTGAGTGAACCTTGAGCCTGGTGGGATTCGAGCCTGCAGTAATTACAGGCAGCTGGAACTTGAATGCAGGCATTTAACAGCCTGAGCCACCAAGGCCCTTGGTGGAACTAAGGAGGAATTTCCTGACAGTGAGGACAATTAAGCAGTGAGAATGATTTGCCTTCAGAAGTTGTGGGGGCTCCATCACTGGAGGCTTTCAAGAAGAGAATGCAATGTCTGAAAAGCTATAAGGTCTCCTGCCTGAGCAGGGGGGTGGGCTAGAAGACCTCACAGGTTCCTTCCAATGCTATTATTCTGACATTAGCAGTGCAAGAAACGAGAATTGATCCTCCTCAGCCGGACCTGGCTCTGGAGTCCTTTGGGAGCATGGAGGCAGATGATTTCCCCCGCTGGAGAGCTGGCCATTGCCGGGGCTCTTGGCAGGCCGCCGAAATGGCCCATAAATGATGGATGAAGCTGCATGGCTGAGCAGTCACTCTCCAGCGGAGGCATTAATAACTGCCAAGCTGGGCTGAAAAAGCAGAGTCAGGGGGAAGCCTTCCTCTCCGCCTCTTCTTATTCTCCTCTCCCGCTGAAGAAGTGACACGAAGACGGCAAGAGCCACCGACGGCGCCCTGATCGCTTTGCTTCTTGGCACGCGGGGGGGCACCTGTGAAACGGGCCTGGAATTTCATCCCTCCCGGCCTCCACCAAAGCGCCGGTCTGAAAGAGGAGCCCCTCTTCGTGCAAAACTCGATCGGTGCATTTGGCTCTCAAGAGGTGGGTGTGAAGGAGAATGCGGCTTTGGAACGAAAAGCTGAGTCCCAAAACTTTCGGAAGCGACACCAGGTCTCTCGTGCCTGGCTGCACGATGCAGAAAAGACAGATAACAGATAATCAGAGTTGGAAGGGGCCTCGTAGGTCATCTAGTCCAACCCACCGCCCAGGCAGGAGACTCTACACCATTTCCGGCAGATGGCAGTCCGGTCTCTTCTTGAAGGCCTCCAGTGATGGAGCTCCCACAACTTCCAAAGGCAACTTCTGTTCCATGGGTTGATTGTTCTCACTGTCAGGAAATTTCTCCTTTTTTCCAGGCTGAATCTCTCCTTATTCAGCTTCCATCCATTGTTCCTTGTCTGGCCTTCAGGGGCTTTGGAGAATAGCTTGACCCCCTCCTCCTCTCTGGGGCAGCCCCTCAAATATTGGAAGGCTGCTCTCCTGTCTCCCCTGGTCCTTCTCTTCCCTAGACTAGCCAGGCCCAGTTCCTGCAACTGTTCATCGTACGTTTCAGCCTCCAGTCCCCTCATCATCCTGGTTGTTCTTCTCTGCACTCTTTCAATCTAGATGTTGATCTTTTTACTAGTGTGGTGACCAAAACTGGGTGCAGTACTCTAGGTGTGGCCTTATTAAGGCTTTATAGAGTGGTATTAGTACCTCCCTTGATCTCAATTGTATCCCTCTGTTAATGCAGCTTAGGATTGCATTAGCATTTTTGGCTGCTGCTGCACATGGCTGACTCCTATTTAGCTGGTTGTCCACTAAGACTCCAAGATCCCATATTACAGTTCCTGCTGTTGAGCCTGGTTGCTTGTTTGTATGTGTCCTTTGGGTTTTTCTTGCTTAAGTGGAGGACTTGACTTTTCTCTCGTTGAATTTCATTTCAAATGCTGAGGCCCTAGAAAGAGTGCAGAGAAGAGGCACAAAGGCACTAAAGGCTCTGGAGGCTAAACCATACAGAGATAGTCCTTGACTTACGACCACCATGGGCCCCCAAATTTCTGTTGTGCAGCTAGACATTGCCCCATTTTATGTCATTTCTTGCAGCAGCTTTTAAGTGAATCCCTGTGTCAGCATTCTGAGTAATGCATTTGCCAAAAGCAGGCAGGTTCCCCAAAGAGCATGTTTATCGGACACATCATATCGGCCCAGCCGGTGGAAACCAACACTGAAAGCTCCCTGCGGTGTTCACCTAATTAAAAGAATAAAACCTCCCTCCTTCCCAGATGTCACATTGGTCACATTGTCCAATGAAAGAAGCTGGCAGGCTGCTTGGTCATTCCTCTCCTCCTTCAACTGCCCCCTGTTGAGATGACCTTGGTTCCCCTGAGAAAAACTGTTTGTTTCAACCGTCAGCCAGTCTACCTACTCCCCCCTTCCCTTCCCCCTCTCAGGGTTCATGGCAAGCACAAGGCAGAAAAAGATGGCTTCAGCCAGGTTTGCTTCAGCGTCGACACCCTGCAGTTGATAAGTTAGTAACCTGGTTGCTAAGTGGCCAGGGAGACCTCTAGATGTCAGAACTGCCATCTCACGCCTGCACGGGAGGCGGGAGTAACTATGACTCTTCTTCATGGTTACACGGCCTGGGCGCCTCCTCATGGCAACCGCTGGAGAAGGTGCAGGTGGGCTATATGCCCCCCTGCGCCCGAGCTAAGACCCAGGCCACCCCCCCTGTTGGGCCAACCACCTAGCAAGGGGGTTTACTGCTGGTTACAGAACGTTTCAGGAAAAAGAGTCCTGGTCCCTCCAGACTTCAGGGCTCCAGCAGTACAGATGGAAGCACTAGTGTCATATGTCCCCAAACTGGTTCACCAAGTACCGTGTTTGCATGCTTCTGTGTCCACCAGTTTTCCACCAAGCGGGGCCTGAGCATGCATCGACGACACTGCCAACCTGTCAAAGTCAACATCAAACGAGTAGCCGCTCTTCCTACTAAGTGCCTGATGTGGTCCCGGGAGGAGGATGAAGCCCTGTGTTGGCATGCTGACCATCTCTGGAAGACTGGGATGCTTAAGAAAGAACTGCTTACACTTCTCCTCCCGCACTTCCCTGGTCATTTGCAGGAAGCCATTAAGAAACGCCTCCAGACCATCAAGTGCTCATCAACCGCTGGGTGAGATCATCCGAGGTTTTGGGGTGAGGTATCATCAGTATGCTGATGATACCCAGCTTTATATCTCCACCCCAGACCAGATCAGTGATGCTCTCTCCGTGATGTCCCGGTGCCTGGAGGCGGTACGGGTCTGGATGGGTAGTAACAGGCTTCGGCTCAACCCCACCAAGACGGAGTGGCTGTTCTTACCGGCATCTCGGTCTTTATTGGATGTACCATCTTTGGTCATGGGGAGAGGTGTTGCCCCGTGGATAGGGCGAGAAACCTGGGTGTCCTCCTGGACTCACAGCTCGGTTTGGAGGAGCATGTGGGAGCTGTGGCCAGGGGGCTTTGCCCAGGTTCGGCTGGTTCCAGCTTCTTATTTGGACCGAGATGCCCTTGAACGGTTACTCATGCTTCCCTCTAGAATTGACTACTGCAATGCTTTCTACATGGGGCTTCCCTTGCGGACGGTCCGGAGGCTTCAGTGGTGCAGAATGCAGCCGCTGGCTGTGATGGGGTATCCCGATACTCCCATGTTACACCCTCCTGCGCGGCTTGCATTGGTTGCCGGTTGCCTCCTGGGTCGCCTTCAAGGTATTAGTTACAACTTATAAAGCCCTTAATGGCTTGGGTCCAGGGTACTTGTGGGAACGCCTCCTGCCAGCATCACTCTCCGATCGCCCTGTTTGCTCTCATAGGAGGGGCCTCCTTGGGGTGCCGTCAGTCAGACATTGTAGGCTGGCGATCCCCAGGGCTAGGGCCTTCTCTGTGGGAGCACCTGCCCTTTGGAATCAGCTCCCCGTGGATCTCCGTTTGGACCCTGACCTCCGCTCCTTCCGGGACCTGAAGACGGTTGTTCCAACGGGCCTCGAATGACCCGGGGTTGGGTTTTATTTTAACTTTATTTGGCTTGTTTACTTGTTTAATTCTGTTTTACTGTAAATTTTTCTCTGTTTTAATGTTCGCCGCCCTGAGTCCTTAGGGAATAGGGCGGCATACAAGTCAAATAAATAATAATAATAATAATAAAAAGTGGGTCCCACCATCTGACCCCATGCCTATCTACCATCCTCTGCCAGAGGTGGGCACTGAGACTGTCCCTGTTCCCAGACCAGACCTGCCGGCACAGTCATCTGCCTCTACGTCAGCGTCTGGCTCCCATCCAGCAACTACCTGGATGACTACCCTCCTGGAAGTGGCAGCTCTGAACCTGAGAGAAGACAAGATGGGGGCCCATGAATTGAGTGAGATTGCCCGAGATTTACTATCCAGAGAGATCAGTCAGACATGGGGCAGGGCTCTCCTTCAAGACCACACCCAATGCTGGTTTCCCCATACCTGGAGACCATCAAAGCCCCGTCCTACAGACATAACTCATCACTGGAGCAAATGTTCCATTCATAGAGCCAATTATGCCAGCATCCAGTGGCTCTACAAGCTCTGAAGGTGAGGTGTGGCATCCTTCGTTTTTTCTGGGCAATGGAAGAACGCGTATCGTGGATCCCAACCGTTACTGCCGGAGATGGAGACTTACTGGTCAATAGTTTTCAAGACTCCAAGTGAGGTCAATAACAGGGCAGCAGCCACACCAACAGCTGTATACTGGTTGCTCCTATACTGAGTTACTCTGTCTGAGGTCACTGCAGCGCTTAAGAGCATAACATCCAGCACTCTGGGCTTAGACCACATTCCTGCTGCTGATTTCTTGACCTGGCATCAAGCATCTCTAGTGGCTTACTACAACTTGCTGCTAGCTGCCAGGGGGCCCACCAGAACATCTAGCCTGCTTGAGGGTGACCTTCCTACCCAAGATGGATGACCCACCGACTCCGGGAGATTACCGCCCTATTTTGATTGCCTCTACCATCCTCCATGCCTTTCATAAGATCTTGGCGTGGCGTCTCTGCAATACCCTTCAATTCTCACCCTTCAACATGGGTTTCTCCAGCAGGACGGCTGGCTGCCTTGAGGTGACAACCCTTCTGCACACCATTCTTCAAAGGGTCCATATGAAGTGTGAACCTTATGTGATGCTGTTTTTTGATATTGCCAAGGCATTCAACACCGTTTCACACCACATGCTGTTTTGTGTTGCCACAGCTGCTGATCTACCACCTCCCTTGTGGTGACATACCTTTGGCACCTTTATGAGCAGTCCACGGTGCAGCTTGCAGGAACTACTACTACCTGTGATTGGGGCGTCTGGCAAGGCAATCCTCTGTCTTCGCTTCTCTTCATCATGGTGATCGAGGACCTTGTTACAGCTTCTCTGCCCAGCATTGGGTATGACCTCGACAGCCATTGGATCAACAGTATCGCTTAACGCTGATGACCTGGCTTTGTTTGCAGAGAATTCCCTCGGCTTCAGGAGAAACTCCACCTCTTATCCAAAGCCCTCACTCAAGCCAGAATGGCATTGAATGCCAAGAAGTCCCTGGGCCTCACCATCACCAGGGATGGAAAGAGAAATTGCATGGCCTGTTACCAACCACCTAAGAGTGTGGGGAGGCAGCATCAGCCCTCTTGGGCCAGGAGATTCCGTTTGCTATCTCGGCCTTCAGTTATCCCCAAGCACACCGCAAGTTGGACTCTCTGCTTCAGGAGCTCATGCAGGCACCGCAAGCTGCAACAGCAGATGCTATTGCTGAGAACATTCTTGGTGACTAAATTCATCCACAAGCTCGTACTGGGTCACGTGCATAGAAACACCCTGCAGAATCCTGCTACCCTTCCATACCTTTCTAGTTCTCTTAACAAGTATTGATCTGCTTTCCAGTGGCTCCTCTATGATAAAAGCCATGTCATACACAAATGCTTGAAGTTTATATGTTTCATTCTTAACTTTTAATCCCTTTATTCCTATATTTTGTCTGATGTTTTCTAATAACACTTCCAAGATACAAGAAAGATATGAAAGAATTTGGAATACAACTAAAACCGCACTACTTGGATAAAATTTTATTAGGTTCAGACCAAAAAGAATTACAAAAATTTACAAATATTTATTAGAAACAGAATTAGAAGAAGAAATTGTAAAAGGGTATATGATTGCACAGGGTCAAAATGTAGGACATAATATAAATTTAGCGGACTGGGAAACAATTTGGAACAGAAATCATAAAAAAACAAAATCGGTAACATATAAAGAAAACACATACAAAATGTTTTATAGGTGGCACCTTTCCCCCTTGAGATTGGCGAAAATATATAAGAAAATGAATCCCATGTGTTGGAAGTGTAAAGAGAGTGAAGGAACTTATTATCATATGTGGTGGACCTGCCCAGAAGTGCGGAAATATTGGTGTAAAATTCAAATTTGGTTGCAGGAAATCATTGAAGAAAAAGTAGATCTTGAACCGGAGCTTTTCTTATTGGGAATCCTTAGAAAGAAATATGAAAAGAGTATAAAATATCTTTTAATACACATATTAACAGCCGCAAGGATTACTCTAGCGCAATGCTGGAAACAGTCTGAGATGCCAAGAGATCGAATGATCATACAAAAAATAATGAACTGTGCTGAGATGGATAAGTTAACATTGACCTTGAAAGACAAAGAAGATTCATTATTCTATATGGTGTGGGAACGTTGGTATAATTGGTTAGACCGGAGAAAGTAATGGGATTAAAAACTATTGATTAGAGAGTTAGATAGAGCAAAGTATACTTGAGAAGGAGTTAATAGTATATAGAAAATTATTATGCAAGTATCACCACAGGTTGTTATGAATGTAATATTTTTAATGTTTTAATGGTGAATGTTTGTGTGTCTAGTTTGTTTCTTTTTCAATGTAAGTTTGTTCATTTTTTTTAATGTAATAAAAGTCAATAAAGTATTTATTTTAAAAAAAAGAAACACTCTCTGGAAACTGGACTGTCTGATCTGTGCGGTGGTGAGGCACTGGCTGTGATTGCCCAAAGATACCCCCTTGGGCTACTTCCACACTCACATCAAAAATGGAGGCCTGGGGGTGCCTTGTTTCTCTACTTCAATCCCGCTGCTCCAGGCATTGCGACTCAAGAAGATAGCATCCCATCCCACCATGCTGTTTCAGATCGTACAGCGCCAGGATGCATTTGGTCTTCTGTGGTGCCAGATGAACCAGCCATGCAGGGTTAATGCTGCTGCTGTAACATCGAAGGTTAAGGCGCAGGAGGAGTGGAAGACTGCGCTCCTGACATCTGTCGACAGCCGGGACCTGGGGGTCCCCAGGATTGACGCAACCAGCCACGATTGGCTGTTGCACCCCTCCTGAGCGTTCCCCCATCTGTATCTCAGGGGGATCCAGCTGAGGGGTGGCGTACTCCCTACAAGATCATGGAGCGCGCGGAGTGCCAATTGTCAGGCCACAGACAAGACTTACAGAGGAGCCTGCCGGGCCCTAGAGATGATCAACCACGTGCTGCAAGTTTGTGAGGTGATGCATGATGCCCGATCTGCGTGGCACAACCGTGTCGTGCAGTGCCTGGATCAACTCCTTCGCCAGCAAGGCATCCATCCAAGTGTCGAGCCCATCATAACATCCAGCACTTCATTCATTAAATTGGATTTACTTGTGGAGGTGATGAACCGGCTCTGGGTCATGGATGTCACCATAGTGTCTGGTTACCGAATGCAGGAGACTTGGGACATCAAGATCTCCAAGTACAGACAGCCTGACCGTGTCGCCAACATTCACCGTTGGGCTGCTGTTTCCCCTTCTGTCTTGTTGCACCACCTCCCTGTCATCATCTCCAACCGAGGACTGCTTTATGAACCATCCAGCGCTGGGCTACGGACTTTGGGCTTGAGCTGCAGGGACCATATGGACATTGGTCTCCTCACCATCACTGGCTCGCTCAAATGTTGCAATGTTTACATGCATGGAACCGGGAAAGGTTGATCCCGGACCTTGGGAGACATGTGATTAATGACACTGCCAAAAGCGGTGACTCCACTAGCACGACCATCTCTTAGCGAATTTTTACTCTCAGAGGGGTTCGCCCCTCTGATAATTCATGATATCAGAACTGCCATCTCAAGCCTGCACATTGCTTGAGGCCAGTCTGCCATGAACTTTGGAAGGGAGGGAGCTGGTTGGCTGGGGGGAAGACTCACTATTCACCCTACCTTCTGGAGACACCCCAGTTCAAGGTCAGAAAGATGGCTATGGGATGCAGCTGCATAGACAACACAGTATCAACAGTAGAGACCTTCAAATTTCTAGGTTCTACTATATCACAAGACCTAAAATGGACACCTAACATCAAAAACGTCATCAAAAAAGCACAGCAAAGAATGTTCTTCCTGCACCAACTCAGGAAGCTCAAACTGCCCAAGGAGCTGCTGATCCAGTTCTACAGAGGAATGACTGAGTCTGTCATCTGCACCTCCATGACTGTCTGGTTTGGTTCTTGAACCCAACAAGACAGACACAGGCTTCAGAGAGTAATTAGGACTGCAGAAAAAACAATTGCTACCAACCTGCCTTCCATGGAGGACCTGCATATCGCACAAGTCACAAAGAGGGTTGTGAAAATCTTGGACAGAAACTGTTTCAACTCCTTCCCTCACAGCTGCTTAACTCATTCTTTGCATCGGTCTTCACGCACTTATCCTTCTGGGAAAGGAAAAAGAGAAACTAGATTAGATGAGAGCTGGAAAGGGCCTTGGAGGTCTTCTAGTCCAGCCCCTGCAGGAGACTACCTAGACCATTTCAGGCAGGAAGCTGGCCAGTCTTTTCTTAAAAACTTCCAGTGATGAAGCGCCCACCATTTCTGAAGGCAAGTCTTGTCATGGTTCATGGTCCTCACGGTGGGGAAATTTCTCCTGAGTTCCAGGTTGCTTCCCTCTTCGATCAGTTTCCATCCGTTGCTTTTTTGTTCTGCCAGAACTTTATAAATTTTTTGGATCCCTCTCACTCCGCAATCAGACATTTCCAAGAAAATAAAAATTTTGAGGAATGCAGGTTGAGAATTCTGTGATCTCAATATATCAAGAGAGGATCAACCTGGGAAAGTCTGCTGTAATGTTGTAACAGCTAAATTTCTTTTTTTTTTATTTTAAAAACAACTTTATTTACAAAACATTAAAAACTTACAAACGTACAAATACACAAGATAAGAATACATAAATAGTGCATAGATAATTTCTTCATTTTACTTTGGATATCAAATTAGATATAAGATATTAGTCAAAGATTAATTATAAATGGCGTATATTGATTAACACATTCTACTGTTTGTTTACTTTGGATTATAACTATTAACTAATCTATATAACCCTCATATTAACTATATAATAAAAAGAACCATTATTATAATTATACATTCCATACATCCAACTGAATATAATAATAATAATAATAATAATAATAATAATAATAATAATAGTAATAATTTATTTGACTTGTATGCTGCCCTTCTCCCTAAGGACTCAGGGCGGCTAACAATAAAACAACACATATTTACATATAATTTACCTAAAAACAAATTAAACCTAAACAAGTCGAGATAAGCAATAAAACTTTAAAACCTTAAAAATTAAAACAGTAAAAAATCCCACCCGGGTCATTCCAGGCCAGCCTGTTGAAACAACCAGGTCTTCAGGTCCCGCGGAAGGAGCGAGATCAGGGGCCAGACGGAGATCCACGGGAGCTGGTTCCAAAGGGTGGGTACTCCCACAGAGAAGCCTGAGCCCTGGGGACCACCAGCCGACAATGCCTAACTGACGGTATCCCAAGGAGGCCCCTCCTGTGGGAGCGAACAGGCGTCGGAATGTGATGCTGGCAGGAGGCGTTCCCACAAGTACCCTGGACCCAAGCCATTTAGGGCTTTATAAGTTATTACTAATAACTTATATTAGTTATAACATAACTAATATATATTAGTTATATAGGTTCATTTCCTAGGTTCATTTCTTCTTCAGAATTTTATATTGTATAATATAAACATTTTATATTGTGTAATAGCTAAATTTCTTCTTCAGAGGAAGTCAGATAAGTTTCAGAATTCCTCTAATTTCAGAGAACTTCCTTAAGGATGGGCTCCAGCACGAATCCAAACACTTGGAAGATAAAACCTCCAATCCCAATGACTGACCCAGATTGGATCCTGCAACATTTTCCTGGGACACGTATATTCGTCTTCATTTGTAAATTCTATCCATTCCAATACTAGAGATTCCCAAAAGATGGAAACCTCTTTTGGCCAATCTATCAAACTGACCATAGTTGCTTAAGTTTCTCTTTTTCTGTTTTTTGGTTCTGGCTGGCAACTTCAGAAGCAAATCCTTGTCTGAATTCCTAGGTATCATCCCAGTCAGCAGATGACTAATATAGCAGTAATTATTATTAATTACACTCCAAGTCTTAGAGAGATTAGAGCGGTTTCATGAATTATCCAGCCACCGAGAAATGTTGCACAGCCTCAAGCATTGTTCCTTCAACACAGAAGGAAAGTGGGGGGCAGGATGGAGGTAACACAAGAATTTCAGCTCTTTGCAGAAGGCCAGATTTTCCCCAGATTTCTTTAGATCTTCAACTGATCGTGCTTTCTCTAAATGTGTTCCTCGGGATAATTCTGATCCAGCTGCCAAAGAATAGAGTAAGATAGAAGAAAAGAGTGGAAATTCAGGGGTTGAATTTTGGGGTCCTGGGTGCTCCCTGAGCTGGGTTGTTTTCTTGCATTGTAGCAATAGCACTTAGACTTGTATACCACTTTATAGTGCTTTGCAGCCCCCTCTAAGTGATTTTAAAGAGTCAGCCTCTTGCCCCCAACAATCTGGCTCCTCATTTGACCCACCTTGGAAGGATGGAAGGCTGAGTCAACCTTGAGCCTGGTGGGGTTTGAACTGCCAAATTGCAGGCAGCTGGTAGTTGGCAGAAGTAGCCTGCAGTACTGCACTCTAACCACTGCATCACCGAGTCTCATTATATTGTATATGAACATCCTTCTAGCATGGTGATGTTGTCTATGACAGGGGTCCCCAACCCCCCAGGCCAATTCAGAAGTGGGCTGCATGAGTGGTGGGCTGGCACACGCACACACACACCAGCTCGCTACTTGCACAGGCCGGTTCCCCCCATAAAGTTTGGGGACCACTGGCCTAGAGAAAGGATAGCTAAGACAGCTCCCAAATTAGGTGACATTAAAATATGTCCATGTGGGAAGCGATAGATAAATGAAAGGTGACTCCAGCTGTTCATGGCAGGGCTGCACATAGTTTGAAAATGGTTTGCAAGGAGGGCTTGGAAGATAGATATGGTCTTGCGCAGTGCTCCCACTGGGCATCTCAGGGGCTGCCCCAAAGAAGAGGGAGTCAAGCTATTCTCCAAAGCCCCTGAAGGCAAAACAAGGAGCAACAGATGGAAACTAACCAAGGAGAGAAGTGACCTAGAACTAAGGAAAAACTTCCTAACAGGGAGGACAATTAATCAGAACGACTTATTATTATCCTTGGGATGATGACTTTGTTGATGGGTTTTTGAGAGTGGTGCATTGAAATTTCATTTTAGCCTGTGCCATGGCGTACACAGGAAAGCGACAAGGAAGGCTGTCTTATCTTTATTTTCAAGATGTTTTAATTGTTTTCACTGTTGTTTAGTTTTAGAACGGTAAGCTGGCCAGAGTCCCTTGGCTGAGATCGGCAGTTATAGACGTTGAATAAATCAATGAGCATAATAAAAATGAATATCGGAGAAAGTTTAATAAGAGCTGGTTCCAGTCGTCTTGCTGATGGTGGACAATTCAGGACTCAGAATAGGGAGGTCTGTGGTTTATAGTGGTCTTTTCAAGGCAACGTTTTCAGCTGAAAAGAACAGCCTTGTTAATGAGATTCTGAGTCGGTCACTTGATCTTAAATGTGCAAATGTCCTTCTTGGCACTATCCCCAGGATGTGAGATCTGACAAGATCCCAGAGAGCTTTCAAGCCCAGGGACTTAAGAAGACTTATTTCTTGAAAGGAATAATCCACACAAGGGAAACGAGCACCTGATTCCACAATGGATTGTTCTCATGCCTTTTTTTTTTCAAACGTTGCTTTTCAAAAAAGAAGCTATGGGGGAAAAAAAGAAAGAACTCCAAGCAATATCAACATATTTTGAAGCTATTCTATTTGGAACTTCATTTTTTCCAGGCCATTTTAATTTTTCCTATCAGGACGGTAGGTTCCAAAATTCCTTTATAGCGTGAAAATCACCGCAGAAATGTTTTCCAACTGATAACACAGAATACTGTTTTGAATGAAATAAAATTGGGACGATGATTTTTAATTGAACTCAGGTCGATTAAGGGCAGCTACTGTAATTATTATCATAACATTTATTCCTGACTTGCCAAGAATTTCTACAGAGAATCCGTAACACGTGTTGTGACAAAGTTTCTACCAAAGACTTGGGTCTACTGTACCAATCAAAGAAGGAACTGTTGGGGACTTCCGGAGGTGATGGCATGGTGGTGCGGACACAGGAACGGGGCTCCGTTCTGAATGTCTGAATTTCCGCATCTGGGTGCTTGAAAAAGCGGAGTTGGACCCTGGAGAGGTCAGCGATGTAAAGGGGAAGCTTGGAGGGTTGTGAGGAAGTTGCAATTCCCCACTGCAGCAAGAGAAAATCCCTTGAATCCAGCACGGAAGAGACCAGCCCTGTGGTCAGGTCCAGAGGTGTGACGGCTTGGGCAAATGGAGTAGGAAGTGAAGAGAGGCACACTGTGTAGTAATGGTGAGAATCAATGAAGAGAGGTACTGATTTGTTGGGCTCTGGATGCTTTCTGACCCGCTCTGGAGCCCAACACATCAGCAGGGTGCACGAGGGGGTGACATCAGCAGTCATGGCATGCTACAGCTGCCCAGAGGCTCTGGATGCATTCCATTTTGTTCCAGAGCCATCAGCAAGCGCCCCCTGCCCAGGAGTTCAGGAAGAGCCTTGGTGGCTCAGGCTGTAAATGCCTGCTCTTAAGATCCAGCTGTCTACAATTACTGTAGGCTCGAATCCCACCAGGCTCAAGGTTGACTCAACCTTCCATCCTCTCGGGGTAGGTAAATTGAGGACCCAAGATTGTTGGGGGCAATTAGCTGACCTTGTAAAATGCGCTAGTAATAAGCAGGCATATACAATGGAATGAAGGCTATTGCTGTGCACACTGGGTTGTATCCCAAAATTGTAAGCCCCTGAGTCTTCGGAGAAGGGCGGCATATAAATGTAATTAAAAAAAAAAAGAGGGAAAACCTGGTGGTCCTGACAATCCTGACTTTTCACTGTGACAGAGCTGCTGTGGAGCAGCTGGGAGGCTGTACTGCATGGGGCTGCATTTGTGTGACTGTGGCTGTTTGCAATATTTGGGAATGGCATGGGGAGCACAAAGGGATAGACTGTGGAATAGGTTAGGGGGATTGGATAGCATAGAAGCACAGTGGTGGATGATTAAGGGGTAGGATAGGAGAAGCAGGATGGCAGGTGGATATTAGGAGGGGCAGATGTTGGTTACAAAGGAAGCATTTAAAGCGCTGAGGGGTGTTAGCTCTCAGCGCTGGCTTTTCACGGGTTTCCCGTTCTTGCTGCTGTTAATCCTGACTGCTCGAGTTAAGGCTGAAACATGACTACATCAAAGAGTGAGTACTGTCTGCTTTGTGAGTAACTGCTCAGGAGTTCAGAGGCAGCTGAGAGATTCCTCAGAGACTTAATGACCTACAAATTTGATCGACAAGTGAGTCTCAGGCGAGTGAAAAATGGCAATCTATTTTACTGTTGTACAACAGTAAAAACAGGAAAGAAAGGAACAGCAACGATATCCTCCCCCTCTGGACAGAGGTCCTTAGATGTGATGTTAGTAGCAGAAAAGCCAGGCTCTGCTCTAACATTACAAATGGTACAGACAACGTTATCCATGATGCAAGAGATGATGGCAAGGACCCAGGAACTGATAGCGAGGAACCATGGGGATTTGAAAATAGAAATGAAGAGTGAAGTAGGTGGAGTGAAAAATGACATACAGAAACTGGACAACAAAATTGGAATGATGCAAGAGGTGATGGTGAAGAATGAACAGAAGCTAACAACAATAGAGGCGAGAATGGATCTGGTGGGGAAAAAAAACTAGTTGAATCAGAACAGAACTGGAAAATATGATATTGCAAACTCTGGGATTCGGTGATTCATTTGGAATTGGAGAAAGCAGCATTCTTCCTCAGATTTCAAAATATCGTTGAAGACAGGAAGGAAGATTTACGATCAATAATGACATATTTGATAGCAGCAGCCCTTCTGAAAAATAAACAAGAGGTTTGGAATGGCATCAATGAGGTCTGTAGGGCGTACACCCACTATGCACGCAGACATAAATTACCTTGGGAGGTCCATATTCGCTTTGCAAGAAAGATAATGTGAGACCTGCTATACGGAAAAACCAGAGACAAGCCATTAATATATAAAGGGCATGAAGTAGTAACATTGAAATAAATACTTAGGAGCTCCAGAGAGCAAAGAAGAAACTATCAATTTCTATCATCCCAACTGATTAAGAATGGAATAGCGTTTAGATGGCTCATGCTGGAGGGACTTTTAATATCCTGGCAGGACAAGAAATATAAGATTGACTCTCTAGACAAAGTGCATGAATTTTGTGAGCAATATTTAGGACCCGACGAAAAGCAGGAAAATAGGGAGGAGCTAGACAGCAGAGGCCAGTAGGAACAAACCTCTGAAGAGAAAGAAATGGAACAGAAACCAGAAGGCCAGAATATTAGAGAGGAAGAAGGCAACAATAGACCCAGAAGAGAACCAAGAACAAGAAAAGAGACAAGAGCTGTTCTACACAAGCAATAATAGGGATAAAGAAATCACCCTATTGTCAATTAATATAAATGGTTTAAATTTGCCATCATAAAAACAGACACTTGAAAAACTTAAGAAGCAAAATGTAGACATTATATTTATGCAAGAAGTCCATGTTCCAGAAAAACAAATAAATTTCTAAAATCCCTAATCTGGGTAAAGTGTATTGGGCCCTGACAAATCAGGAAAAAGGGGCATTGTAGTATATTTAAAAGACTGGTGGCATCCGATTCAGATATGTAAGGATGAAGAAGGGAGAATGCTATTTATAAAATACCTTAAACAAGAAAAAGATTCTATTAGTAACAATATATGCAAATACGAATCAGAAAGACTTTTATTTCAAGCTCCACCGAAAGATAGTAGAAACTGAACAGCTTAACATATGTATAATGGGAGATTATAATGCAGTCCCAGATATAGAAAATGACTATAAAAGTAGTAAAAAGAATAAAAGGAGAAGGAAAAACTCCCATCTACCTTCAATAGGATGGCGATCGAACTGAATTTGAAAGATGCTTGGAGAGAACTGAATCCTACTAAAGACAATTTACTTATCCCCACCAATCATGGGTGAGAATAGATTTGATATGGATGGATTTAATGGAAAACACAGAAGAAATAGAGATCCTACCAAACACTTGGGCTGATCACAACCGATTAAAATCAAATGGAGAGGAAAGAGGAGGATTGGAAGGTGGACACTTAACAAAAATGTATTAAGGAACAAAGAATATATTAATATGGTAGAAAAAAAGAATAAAAATATTTCTTGAAATCAACCAAAGAGAACAGACATCTATACAGAATTTATGGGACACAACAAAGGCCTATGTAAGGGCTTAACTATTGCTTACAATATAAAAAGAAATAAAGAAAAAGACAACAACAGAAAGACTGGCAGGAGAAACTGAAAAATTTAGAAGCCGCTAGACAGAAAGACCCGAGTAATGGAAATATTACAAGAGAAATCAATCTGGAGAAGCACAAAATAAATTTGAGTGTACAGGAGGATTTGTGGGAAAATGAAGTTAGCAAAGCAAAATTACTTTGCAAATGTGAATAAGCCAGGGAAATGGCTGGCTCACAAATTTAAAAAAAACCAAGAAAATAGAACAATAGTAGCCCTCCGAGTTGAAGATGGAAAAATATGTTCCCAGATAGATGAAAAGAAGGAAATAGCCCTTTTTTTTTTTGCGAATTTGTATAGACAGGAAGAAATCCTGGAAGAGAATATTACCCAATATATTAAAGCAAAAAACCTGCCAGCAATAATGGATGAGGAAAAAGACATTTTAAATGGTAAAATTTCTATAAAAGAAATTAGAGATGCAATTGGGAAACAGAAATGAATAAGACCCCTGGTCCGGATGGAATACCATCAGAATTTTATAAAGAATTTCAGGAAATACTGGAGGAGTTAATGGTAGATTTGTATAATGAAGCCCTAGAATGTGCCAAAACACTGAAATCATGGATAGAGGCATATATAACCTCAGCGTCTGCGCCTGGAGGCCGTGGTTACATGGCCTACGCTGTCTGCGCCAGAAGCTGTTGCGCTGGAAGCCTGCCGTCCGACCCGGGTTGTCTCTGCTGGGCTGGAATGTCAACAGCGGCTGCTCTCTTGCTTACGCGGCTTGCTGGGAGGTCCACCATCTGACCCAGGATGTTTTTCTGTCCTGTGGAGTTTGTGGTTGCGACAGTGTCACCGGTCCGGGATTTTTCCTGCTGGCGCCTGGCGATGGCGGTGTGGCGCCTGTGGCCTTATGGTCTTGGTGGCCTCGGCGGCCTTGGCTTCTGCACCTGTAGTTCATCCGCCTGACACAACTTATACTGGAGGGCGCAAGTAGAGGTGATTGGCTGGTGGAGACATCGGGCCCTAGTGACCATCTACCATGCCTGGACCATCTTTCCTCCCCAATTGTTTCAGTTTGCCTGGGGACTACATGGTGTGGTGAGGCACGCCATGTTGTCCAATACCGCTG
Source organism: Naja naja (assembly GCA_009733165.1). NCBI lineage: Eukaryota > Metazoa > Chordata > Lepidosauria > Squamata > Elapidae > Naja > Naja naja. The sequence continues at coordinate 21,294 of SOZL01001069.1, forward strand.
AGGTGAGAGATCAGTGGTGTTCCCCCTTGTCTAGAGCTACCCTGATGACTGTCCTCCTCTGTGAGAGAGAGGAGTTTGAACTATGTCAGAGTTTGCGGGACTTATTTCCCGGTGGGTAGTGAGAATGCCACCTGGGTTAAAGGTTCCCGTTGTTTTCTGGCTCTAGAACTGATTGATCATCGGCAAACTGAACTTTTTTACCATCTATCCTGGACTTGATTGTTCCCTAGCAATAACCACTATGGGATATATCTATTCTTCTCTTGAGCTGCAGGCGCTCAGGGGTGTTCCCCTGTCCCTGAGATGCCCCGCTGTATTGTCAAAGCCCCTCCTCGATGACGGGTTCTTTATTCCCTAGAGGGGGCATAGCATGACCAAGGGTTTCAAATTATGTCTATCTCGGAAGGGGAGGTTTTTAAAATTTCTAATTGGCCATCTTAAGGGGTTAGGGAGGGGGAGGAGGGCTTTTGCAGCCTGCGTGGTTGGTCAGAGGTGAGGGGCTGGGGGCCAGCGGGGCTCCGAGGTGTGAGGTGGGGACCGTGATTCCCAGGGTGGTTGGAATTGGCAGGAGGCGTGAGGCACAGGGCCATATCATGTGTGTTGGGAGGCGCACCCGCCATCTTTGTGCGGTGGCCCGCTCCGACCCTGTGGCCTCCTCCCTAGGGGGCACCGGAACTGGGATCCCTGGGCTTGGGTTGGTGTATTTTAATGCCAGGTCCATGGCTAACAGTCCTCCCTCCTCCATGAGATCATTGAGGAGGAGGCTGCTGGACCTGGCTTGTATCACGAGACCTGGTTGGGTCGGAGGGTGGTGTCCCTCTGGTTGATTTGTGCCCTCCAGGTTTTGGGTTTTGCACCGACCAGGGCGGGCCCAGGGTAGGGGTGGTGGGGTGGCCGTGGTTATTCGGGAGACCCTGTTTCCAAGGTAGGTCTCTGTTGCAGAGATAAGCGAGGGAGTGAGACCCTCCTCATGAGGTGGGGGCCTATGGTCAGGTGGGTCTGCTGCTTACATACCTTTCCCCAGCTGTGTGGCAGCGGCCCTACCTGGGCTTCTCGATCTCCTCTCGGGGGGCGGTGGAGTTCCCGGACCTTATGGTCTTAGGGGACTTCAATACCCTTCCTGGGGGGGCATCGGGTTTGGCCCAGGATTTCATGGCTTCTATGGAGGCCATGGGCTGACAGTTGATTCAGGCCCGACTCATGGGGGGAATACTCTTGACCTAGTTTTGTCTCTGAGCGGTGGCAGAGTGACAGAGGGCAAGCTACTCCTGCAGTCTTGCCCGTTCCATGGTCTGATCACTATCTCCTACGGCTGGTCTTCCAACAGGCTGCCCCCCACTGCTGGGATGAGGAGCCACTTAGGTGGTTCGCCCAGGTGCCTGATGGACCCTGAAGGTTCCAGGCAGAACTGGGGTTTTCCTCTTCCCTTGCCCACAGCTCTGCCGAGATCTGGCAGTGGCCTGGCAATGGGCTGCGTCGAAGCCCTCCCGACAGTTGTCCCCATGCGTCCCCTTACCGCGTCGTGGATCTGGTTTGCTCCTGGTATGCTGAGGAGCTCCGGGAGATGAAACGTCGTCGTAGGGTTTAGAAAGCAGGTGGAGGTCTACCCGTTCCCAATCGATCGTGCCCAGCTAAGAGCCTACATTAGGACTTACCTGGTAGCTATGGGGAGGCGAGAAGGTCTTATCTCTCCACTCTCATGGCGTCCGCGAATAACCACCCAGCCGCCCTGTTTGGTTACCCGCTCCCTCCTTCGTTTGAGGCGGACCAGCCGCGGTAGGAGGCTGAGAGTTTAGTCAATATCTGACGGATAAGATGCATCTCGCATTAAGGACGGGTTGTCCTCTGATTTGCAGTGGTCTGAGAGCGAGTTGCAGGTAGTCTGGCCACTGTTATCTGGGATGAGTTTGATCCTGTCTCCGAGGATGAAGTGGACAGGATTATGCGGCGGCTGAGTTCCACCACATGTTTGTTGGACCCGTGTCCTCCTGGCTGACTTATGCCGCCAGGGAGGCCACCTGCGGTTGGCTCGGGCAGTTGTCAATGCTTCACTGAGGGGAGGTGTCTTTCCCTCGCCTTGAAGAAGGCGGTGGTGAGACCCCTCCTGAAGCCTGCCTTGAACCCGACCGTGTTGACAACTTTCATCCGGTCTCAACCTTCCTTTTGGCGAGGTTGTTGAAGATGTGGTGGCTCAGCAGGTTCAGCTTTCCTGGATAAGCGGACTACCTGGATCATTACTGTCGGGCTTCCAACCGGTTATAACGCGGAGCGGCATTGAGTGCGCTGATGGATGATCTCTGGAGGCCCGGGACGGGGTTTTTCCTCTGTCCTGGTCCTATTGAACCTCTCAGTGGCTTTACATACCATCGACCATGGTATCCTTTTGCATCGCCTCGGGGGGTTGGAGTGGGGGGCACTGTTCTTCAGTGGTTCTCCTCCTACCTCTCAGGGCAGTGCAATCAGTGTTGGTGGGAGGGGTTGGAGGTCAGACCCCAAGGGCTCTCTCTTGTGGGGTCCCGCAG
>SOZL01001069.1:24815-51022 GCA_009733165.1 Naja naja
AGGAGCCCAAAAGGTTAGCTACCACTGCTATAAGGGTTAACAGGCATGAGGCAGCACTGAGAGAATTAGATGTTCAGCAGAGTGATGGCACGAGGGGAGAAACTGTCTTTCTGCCTACATGTTTTGGAGTGCCAGGTCCCATAATGTCATTTTGAAGGGAGGAGCTGAAGCAGTTTATATCCAGGAGGTGAGGGCTCTGCAGGGGTTTCCTCAGCCCTCTCTCTGAGCCACACCATAGACAGGTCTTCTATGGAAGGCAGGCTGGTTGCAATGGTTCTTTCTGCAGGCTTGGAAGAATCCACAAAACCCCTTCAATATTTGAGGTGCTGCCACAAAGAAGAGGAGGGGTTCACTTATTCTCCAAAGCCCCTGAAGGCAGGACAAGAAGCAATGGAGAAACTCACCCAGGAGAGAAGCAACCTGGAACTTTTTTTTAATTACATTTATATGCAGCCCTTCTCCGAAGACTCAGGGAAGCTTACAATTACAGGATGCAACCCAATGCGCTCAAATAGCCTTCATTCCATTGTATATGCCTGCTTATTACTAAGCGGCATGTTTACAAAGTCAGCTTATTGCCCCCAACAATCTTGGGTCCTCAATTTACCTACCCTGAGAGGATGGAAGGCTGAGTCGACCTTGAGCCTGGTGGGATTCGAGCCTGCACTAATTGCAGGCAGCTGGAGCTAAGTGCTAGGCGTTTAACAGCCTGAGCCACCAAGGCCCTTGGTGGAACTAAGGAGGAATTTCCTGACAGTGAGGACAATTAAACAGTGAGAATGATTTGCCTTCAGAAGTTGTGGGGGCTCCATCACTGGAGGCTTTCAAGAAGAGAATGCAATGTCTGAAAAGCTATAAGGTCTCCTGCCTGAGCAGGGGGGTGGGCTAGAAGACCTCACAGGTTCCTTCCAATGCTATTATTCTGACATTAGCAGTGCAAGAAACCAGAATTGATCCTCCTCAGCCGGACCTGGCTCTGGAGTCCTTTGGGAGCATGGAGGCAGATGATTTCCCCCCGCTGGAGAGCTGGCCATTGCCGGGGCTCTTGGCAGGCCGCCGAAATGGCCCATAAATGATGGATGAAGCTGCATGGCTGAGCAGTCACTCTCCAGCGGAGGCATTAATAACTGCCAAGCTGGGCTGAAAAAGCAGAGTCAGGGGGAAGCCTTCCTCTCCGCCTCTTCTTATTCTCCTCTCCCGCTGAAGAAGCGACACGAAGACGGCAAGAGCCACCGACGGCGCCCTGATCGCTTTGCTTTTGGCACCTGCGGGGCACCTGAACGGGCCTGGAATTTCATCCCTCCCGGCCTCCACCAAAGCGCCGGTCTGAAAGAGGAGCCCCTCTTCGTGCAAAACTCGATCGGTGCATTTGGCTCTCAAGAGGTGGGTGTGAAGGAGAATGCGGCTTTGGAATGAAAAGCTGAGTCCCAAAACTTTCGGAAGCGACACCAGGTCTCGTGCCTGGCTGCACGATGCAGAAAAGACAGATAACAGATAATCAGAGTTGGAAGGGGCCTCGTAGGTCATCTAGTCCAACCCACCGCCCAGGCAGGAGACTCTACACCATTTCCGCAGATGGCAGTCCAGTCTCTTCTTGAAGGCCTCCAGTGACGGAGCTCCCACAACTTCCAAAGGCAACTTCTGTTCCATGGGTTGATTGTTCTCACTGTCAGGAAATTTCTCCTTTTTTCCAGGCTGAATCTCTCCTTATTCAGCTTCCATCCATTGTTCCTTGTCTGGCCTTCAGGGGCTTTGGAGAATAGCTTGACCCCCTCCTCCTCTCTGGGGCAGCCCTCAAATATTGGAAGGCTGCTCTCCTGTCTCCCTGGTCCTTCTCTTCCCTAGACTAGCCAGGCCCAGTTCCTGCAACTGTTCATCGTACGTTTCAGCCTCCAGTCCCCTCATCATCCTGGTTGTTCTTCTCTGCACTCTTTCAATCTAGATGTTGATCTTTTTACTAGTGTGGTGACCAAAACTGGGTGCAGTACTCTAGGTGTGGCCTTATTAAGGCTTTATAGAGTGGTATTAGTACCTCCCTTGATCTCAATTGTATCCCTCTGTTAATGCAGCTTAGGATTGCATTAGCATTTTTGGCTGCTGCTGCACATGGCTGACTCCTATTTAGCTGGTTGTCCACTAAGACTCCAAGATCCCATATTACAGTTCCTGCTGTTGAGCCTGGTTGCGCCCAGTTTGTATGTGTCCTTTGGGTTTTTCTTGCTTAAGTGGAGGACTTGACTTTTCTCTACGTTGAATTTCATTTCAAATGCTGAGGCCCTAGAAAGAGTGCAGAGAAGAGGCACAAAGGCACTAAAGGCTCTGGAGGCTAAACCATACAGAGATAGTCCTTGACTTACGACCACCATGGGCCCCCAAATTTCTGTTGTGCAGCTAGACACTTTGCCCCATTTTATGTCATTTCTTGCAGCAGCTTTTAAGTGAATCCCTGTGTCGGCATTCTGAGTAATGCATTTGCCAAAAGCAGGCAGGTTCCCCAAAGAGCATGTTTATCGGACACATCATATCGGCACAGCCGGTGGAAACCAACACTGAAAGCTCCCTGCGGTGTTCACCTAATTAAAAGAATAAAACCTCCCTCCTTCCCAGATGTCACATTGGTCACATTGTCCAATGAAAGAAGCTGGCAGGCTGCTTGGTCATTCCTCTCCTCCTTCAACTGCCCCCTGTTGAGATGACCTTGGTTCCCCTGAGAAAAACTGTTTGTTTCAACCGTCAGCCAGTCTACCTAGGGTTCATGGCAAGCACAGGCAGAAAAGATGGCTTCAGCCAGGTTTGCTTCAGCATCGACACCCTGCAGTTGATAAGTTAGTAACCTGGTTGCTAAGTGGCCAGGGAGACCTCTAGATGTCAGAACTGCCATCTCATGCCTGCACGGGAGGCGAGAGTAACTATGACTCTTCTTCATGGTTACACGGCCTGGGCGCCTCCTCATGGCAACCGCTGGAGAAGGTGCAGGTGGGCTATATGCCCCCCTGTGCCTGAGCTAAGACCCAGGCCACCCCCCCTGTTGGGCCAACCACCTAGCAGGGGGTTTACTGCTGGTTACAGAATGTTTCAGGAAAAAGAGTCCTGGTCCCTCCAGACTTCAGGGCTCCAGCAGTACAGATGGAAGCACTAGTGTCCTATGTCCCCAAACTGGTTCACCAAGTACCGTGTTTGCATGCTTCTGTGTCCACCAGTTTTCCACCAAGCGGGGTCTGAGCATGCATCGACGACACTGCCAGCCTGTCAAAGTCAACATCAAATGAGTAGCCGCTCTTCCTACTAAGTGCCTGATGTGGTCCCAGGAGGAGGATGAAGCCCTGTGTTGGCATGCTGACCATCTCTGGAAGACCAGGATGCTTAAGAAAGAACTTCTCCTCCTGCACTTCCCCGGTCATTTGCAGGAAGCCATTAAGAAGCGCCTCCAGACCATCAAGTGGGTCCCACCATCTGACCCCATGCCTATCTACCATCCTCTGCCAGAGGTGGGCACTGAGACTGTCCCTGTTCCCAGACCAGACCTGCCGGCACAGTCATCTGCCTCCACGTCAGCGTCTGGCTCCCATCCAGCAACTACCTGGATGACTACCCTCCTGGAAGTGGCAGCTCTGAACCTGAGAGAAGACAAGATGGGGACCCATGAATTGAGTGAGATTGCCTGAGTTTTACTATCCAGAGAGATCAGCCAGACATAGGGCAGGGCTCTCCTTCAAGATCACACCCAATGCTGGTTTCCCCATACCTGGAGACCATCAAAGCCCCGTCCTACAGACATAACTCATCACTGGAGCAAACGTTCCATTCGTAGAGCCAATTATGCCAGCATCCAGTGGCTCTACAAGCTCTGAAGGCAAGGTGTGGCATCCTTCGTTTTTTCTGGGCAATGGAAGAACGCGTATCATGGATCCCAACCATTACTGCCAGAGATGGAGACTTACTGGTCAATAGTTTTCAAGACTCCAAGTGAGGTCAATAACAGGGCAGCAGCCACACCAACAGCTGTATACTGGTTGCTCCTATACTGAGTTACTCTGTCTGAGGTCACTGCAGCGCTTAAGAGCATAACATCCAGCACTCTGGGCTTAGACCGCATTCCTGCCGCTGATTTCTTGACCTGGCATCAAGCATCTCTAGTGGCTTACTACAACTTGCTGCTAGCTGCCAGGGGGCCCACCAGAACATCTAGCCTGTTTGAGGGTGACCTTCCTACCCAAGATGGATGATCCACCGACTCCGGGAGATTACCGCCCTATTTCGATTGCCTCTACCATCCTCCATGCCTTTCATAAGATCTTGGCGTGGCGCTCTGCAATACCCTTCAATTCTCACCCTTCAACATGGGTTTCTCCAGCAGGACGGCTGCCTTGAGGCGACAACCCTTCTGCACACCATTCTTCGAAGGGTCCATATGAAGTGTGAACCTTATGTGATGCTGTTTTTTGATATTGCCAAGGCATTCAACACCGTTTCACACCACATGCTGTTTTGTGTTGCCACAGCTACTGATCTACCACCTCCCTTGTGGTGACATACCTTTGGCACCTTTATGAGCAGTCCACGGTGCAGCTTGCAGGAACTACTACTACCTGTGATTGGGGCATCTGGCAAGGCAATCCTCTGTCTCCGCTTCTCTTCATCATGGTGATTGAGGACCTTGTTACAGCTTCTCTGCCCAGCATTGGGTATGACCTCGACAGCCATTGGATCAACAGTATCGCTTAACGCTGATGACCTGGCTTTGTTTGCAGAGAATTCCCTCAGCTTCAGGAGAAACTCCACCTCTTATCCAAAGCCCTCACTCAAGCCAGAATGGCATTGAATGCCAAGAAGTCTCTGGGCCTCACCATCGCCAGGGATGGAAAGAGAAATTGCATGGCCTGTTACCAACCACCTAAGAGTGTGGGGGAGGCAGCATCAGCCCTCTTGGGCCAGGAGATTCCGTTTGCTATCTCAGCCTTCAGTTATCCCCAAGCACACCGGCAAGTTGGACTCTCTGCTTCAGGAGCTCATGCAGGCACCGCTTAAGCTGCAACAGCAGATGCTATTGCTGAGAACATTCTTGGTGACTAAATTCATCCACAAGCTCGTACTGGGTCACGTGCATAGAAACACCCTGCAGAATCCTGCTACCCTTCCATACCTTTCTAGTTCTCTTAACAAGTATTGATCTGCTTTCCAGTGGCTCCTCTATGATAAAAGCCATGTCGTACCCAAATGCTTGAAGTTTATATGTTTCATTCTTAACTTTTAATCCCTTTATTCCTATATTTTGTCTGATGTTTTCTAATAACACTTCCAAGATACAAGAAAGATATGAAAGAATTTGGAATACAACTAAAACGCACTACTTGGATAAAATTTTATTAGGTTCAGACCAAAAAGAATTACAAAAATTTACAAATATTTATTAGAAACAGAATTAGAAGAAGAAATTGTAAAAGGGTATATGATTGCACGGGTCAAAATGTAGGACATAATATAAATTTAGCGGACTGGGAAACAATTTGGAACAGAAATCATAAAAAAACAAAATCGGTAACATATAAAGAAAACACATACAAAATGTTTTATAGGTGGCACCTTTCCCCCTTGAGATTGGCGAAAATATATAAGAAAATGAATCCCATGTGTTGGAAGTGTAAAGAGAGTGAAGGAACTTATTATCATATGTGGTGGACCTGCCCAGAAGTGCGGAAATATTGGTGTAAAATTCAAATTTGGTTGCAGGAAATCATTGAAGAAAAAGTAGATCTTGAACCGAGCTTTTCTTATTGGGAATCCTTAGAAAGAAATGAAAAGAATATAAAATATCTTTTAATACACATATTAACAGCAAGGATTACTCTAGCGCAATGCTGGAAACAGTCTGAGATGCCAAGAGATCGAATGATCATACAAAAAATAATGAACTGTGCTGAGATGGATAAGTTAACATTGACCTTGAAAGACAAAGAAGATTCATTATTCTATATGGTGTGGGAACGTTGGTATAATTGGTTAGACCGGAGAAAGTAATGGGATTAAAAACTATTGATTAGAGTGTTAGATAGAGCAAAGTATACTTGAGAAGGAGTTAATAGTATATAGAAAATTATTATGCAAGTATCACCACAGGTTGTTATGAATGTAATATTTTTAATGTTTTAATGGTGAGTGTTTGTGTGTCTAGTTTGTTTCTTTTTCAACATAAGTTTGTTCATTTTTTTAATGTAATAAAAGTCAATAAAGTATTTATTTAAAAAAAAAAAAAGAAACACCCTGTGGAAACTGGGCTGTCTGATCTGTGCGGTGGTGAGGCACTGGCTGTGATTGCCCAAAGATACCCCCTTGGGCTACTTCCACACTCACATCAAAAATGGAGGCCTGGGGGTGCCTTGTTTCTCTACTTCAATCCCGCTGCTCCAGGCATTGCAACTCAAGAAGATAGCATCCCATCCCACCACGCTGTTTCAGATCGTACAGTGCCAGGATGCATTTGGTCTTCTGTGGTGCCAGATGAACCAGCCATGCAGGGTTAATGCTGCTGCTGTAACATCGAAGGTTGAGGCGCAGGAGGAGTGGAAGACTGCGCTCCTGACATCTGTCGACAGCCGGGACCTGGGGGTCCCCAGGATTGACGCAGCCAGCCACGATTGGCTGTTGCACCCTCTGGCGTTCCCCATCTGTATCTCAGGGGATCCAGCTGAGGGGTGGCGTACTCCCTACAAGATCATGGAGCGCGCGGAGTGCCAATTGTCAGGCCACAGACAAGACTTACAGAGGAGCCTGCCGGGCCTAGAGATGATCAACCACGTGCTGCAAGTTTGTGAGGTGATGCATGATGCCCGATCTGCGCGGCACAACCGTGTCGTGCAGTGCCTGGATCAACTCCTTCGCCAGCAAGGCATCCATCCAAGTGTCGAGCCCATCATAACATCCAGCACTTCATTCATTAAATTGGATTTACTTGTGGAGGTGATGAACGCTCTGGGTCATGGATGTCACCATAGTGTCTGGTTACCGAATGCAGGAGACTTGGGACATCAAGATCTCCAAGTACAGACAGCCTGACCGTACGCCAACATTCACCGTTGGGCTGCGTGTTTCCAACCGTCTTGTTGCGTGCAGTGCCTGGATCAACTCCTTCGCCAGCAAGGCATCCATCCAAGTGTCGAGCCCATCATAACATCCAGCACTTCATTCATTAAATTGGATTTACTTGTGGAGGTGATGAACCGCTCTGGGTCATGGATGTCACCATAGTGTCTGGTTACCGAATGCAGGAGACTTGGGACATCAAGATCTCCAAGTACAGACAGCCTGACCGTGTGCCAACATTCACCGTTGGGCTGTTTCCCCTTCTGTCTTGTTGCACCACCTCCATCATCTCCAACCGAGGACTGCTTTATGAACCATCCAGCTGGGCTACGGACTTTGGGCTTGAGCTGCAGGGACCATATGGACATTGGTCTCCTCACCATCACTGGCTCGCTCAAATGTTGCAATGTTTACATGCATGGAACCGGGAAAGGTTGATCCCGACCTTGGGAGACATGTGATTAATGACACTGCCAAAGCGGTGACTCATGGCAGTATCTCTTAGCGGTTGAAGCCTCTGATAATTCATGATATCAGAACTGCCATCTCAAGCCTGCACATTGCTTGAGGCCAGTCTGCCATGAACTTTGGAAGGGAGGGAGCTGGTTGGCTGGGGAAGACTCACTATTCACCCTACCTTCTGGAGACACCCCAGTTCAAGGTCAGAAAGATGGCTATGGGATGCAGCTGCACAGACAACACAGTATCAACAGTAGAGACCTTCAAATTTCTAGGTTCTACTATATCACAAGACCTAAAATGGACACCTAACATCAGCGTCATCAAAAAGCACAGCAAAGAATGTTCTTCCTGCACCAACTCAGGAAGCTCAAACTGCCCAAGGAGCTGCTGATCCAGTTCTACAGAGGAATGACTGAGTCTGTCATCTGCACCTCCATGACTGTCTGGTTTGGTTCTTGAACCCAACAAGACAGACACAGGCTTCAGAGAGTAATTAGGACTGCAGAAAAACAATTGCTACCAACCTGCCTTCCATGGAGGACCTGCATATCGCACAAGTCACAAAGAGGGTTGTGAAAATCTTGGACAGAAACTGTTTCAACTCCTTCCCTCACAGCTGCTTAACTCATTCTTTGCATCGGTCTTCACGCACTTATCCTTCTGGGAAAGGAAAAACTAGATTAGATGAGAGCTGGAAAGGGCCTTGGTCTTCTAGTCCAGCCCCTGCAGGAGACTACCTAGACCATTTCAGGCAGGAAGCTGGCCAGTCTTTTTTAAAAACTTCCAGTGATGAACCCACCATTTCTGAAGGCAAGTCTTGTCATGGTTCATGGTCCTCACGGTGGGGAAATTTCTCCTGAGTTCCAGGTTGCTTCCTCTTGATCAGTTTCCATCCGTTGCTTTTTGTTCTGCCAGAACTTTATAAATTTTTGGATCCCTCTCACTCATAATCAGACATTTCCAAGAAAATAAAAATTTTGAGGAATGCAGGTTGAGAATTCTGTGATCTCAATATATCAAGAGAGGATCAACCTGGGAAAGTCTGCTGTAATGTTGTAACAGCTAAATTTCTTTTTTTTTTATTTTAAAAACAACTTTATTTACAAAACATTAAAAACTTACAAACGTACAAACGTACAAATACACAAGATAAGAATACATAAATAGTGCATAGATAATTTCTTCATTTTACTTTGGATATCAAATTAGATATAAGATATTAGTCAAAGATTAATTATAAATGGCGTATATTGATTAACACATTCTACTGTTTGTTTACTTTGGATTATAACTATTAACTAATCTATATAACCCTCATATTAACTATATAATAAAAAGAACCATTATTATAATTATACATTCCATACATCCAACTGAATATAATAATAATAATAATAATAATAATAATAATAATAATAATAGTAATAATTTATTCGACTTGTATGCCTTCTCCCTAAGGACTCAGGGCTAACAATAAAACAACACATATTTACATATAATTTACCTAAAAACAAATTAAACCTAAACAAGTCGAGATAAGCAATAAAACTTTAAAACCTTAAAAATTAAAACAGTAAAAAATCCCACCCGGGTCATTCCAGGCCAGCCTGTTGAAACAACCAGGTCTTCAGGTCCCGGGAAAGGCGGAGATCAGGGGCCAAACGGAGATCCACGGGGAGCTGGTTCCAAAGGGTGGGTACTCCCACAGAGAAGGCCTGAGCCCTGGGGACCACCAGCCGACAATGCCTGACTGACGGTATCCCAAGGAGGCCCCTCCTGTGGGAGCGAACAGGGCGATCGGAATGTGATGCTGGCAGGAGGTGTTCCCACAAGTACCCTGGACCCAAGACATTTAGGGCTTTATAAGTTATTACTAATATACTACCGTGTTTCCCCGAAAATAAGACCTACCCCGAAAGTAAGACCTAGCACTATTTTCTAAACCTGCCCTAATATAAGACCTACCCCGAAAATAAGACCTAGTGTAAATCTCCAGTTCCAGGAAGACTTTTCAGGGAACAACTGTGCACCCGCGAAACACCCCCACTACACACTCACACCCACTATTTGGCACCATAAATATATAAGACCTACCCTGAAAATAAGACCTAGTGTGTTTTGGGAGCCAAAAAATATAAGACAGTGTCTTATTTTCGGGGAAACACGGTATATTTCCTAGGTTCATTTCTTCTTCAGAATTTTTATATTGTATAATATAAAAATTTTATATTGTGTAATAGCTAAATTTCTTCTTCAGAGGAAGTCAGATAAGTTTCAGAATTCCTCTAATTTCAGAGAACTTCCTTAAGGATGGGCTCCAGCACGAATCCAAACACTTGGAAGATAAAACCTCCAATCCCAATGACTGACCCAGATTGGATCCTGCAACATTTTCCTGGGACACGATATTCGTCTTCATTAAATTCTATCCATTCCAATACTAGAGATTCCCAAAAGATGGAAACCTCTTTTGGCCAATCTATCAAACTGACCATAGTTGCTTAAGTTTCTCTTTTTCTGTTTTTTGGTTCTGGCTGGCAACTTCAGAAGCAAACCCTTGTCTGAATTCCTAGGTATCATCCCAGTCAGCAGATGACTAATATAGCAGTAATTATTATTAATTACACTCCAAGTCTTAGAGAGATTAGAGCGGTTTCATGAATTATCCAGCCACCGAGAAATGTTGCACAGCCTCAAGCATTGTTCCTTCAACACAGAAGGAAAGTGGGGGGCAGGATGGAGGTAACACAAGAATTTCAGCTCTTTGCAGAAGGCCAGATTTTCCCCAGATTTCTTTAGATCTTCAACTGATCGTGCTTTCTCTAAATGTGTTCCTCGGATAATTCTGATCCAGCTGCCAAAGAATAGAGTAAGATAGAAGAAAAGAGTGGAAATTCAGGGGTTGAATTTTGGGGTCCTGGGTGCTCCCTGAGCTGGGTTGTTTTCTTGCATTGTAGCAATAGCACTTAGACTTGTATACCACTTTATAGTGCTTTGCAGCCCCCTCTAAGTGATTTTAAAGAGTCAGCCTCTTGCCCCCAACAATCTGGCTCCTCATTTGACCCACCTCGGAAGGATGGAAGGCTGAGTCAACCTTGAGCCTGGTGGGGTTTGAACTGCCAAATTTCAGGCAGCTGGTAGTTAGCAGAAGTAGCCTGCAGTACTGCACTCTGACCACTGCATCACCGAGGCTCATTATATTGTATATGAACATCCTTCTAGCATGGTGATGTTGTCTATGACAGGGGTCCCCAACCCCCCAGGCCAATTCAGAAGTGGGCTGCATGAGTGGTGGGCTGGCACACGCACACACACACCAGCTCGCTACTTGCACAGGCCAGTTCCCCCCTCCCACTGGCCCACCAAACCATAAAGTTTGGGGACCACTGGCCTAGAGAAAGGATAGCTAAGACAGCTCCCAAATTAGGTGACATTAAAATATGTCCATGTGGGAAGCGATAGATAAATGAAAGGTGACTCCAGCTGTTCATGGCAGGGCTGCACATAGTTTGAAAATGGTTTGCAAGGAGGGCTTGGAAGATAGATATGGTCTTGTGCAGTGCTCCCACTGGGCATCTCAGGGGCTGCCCCAAAGAAGAGGGAGTCAAGCTATTCTCCAAAGCCCCTGAAGGCAAAACAAGGAGCAACAGATGGAAACTAACCAAGGAGAGAAGTGACCTAGAACTAAGGAAAAACTTCCTAACAGGGAGGACAATTAATCAGAACGACTTATTATTATCCTTGGGATGATGACATTGTTGATGGGTTTTTGAGAGCGGTGCATTGAAATTTCATTTTAGCCTGTGCCATGGCGTACACAGGAAAGCGACAAGGAAGGCTGCCTTATCTTTATTTTCAAGATGTTTTAATTGTTTTCACTGTTGTTTAGTTTTAGAACGGTAAGCTGGCCAGAGTCCCTTGGCTGAGATCGGCAGTTATAGACGTTGAATAAATCAATGAGCATAATAAAAATGAATATCGGAGAAAGTTTAATAAGAGCTGGTTCCAGTCGTCTTGCTGATGGGTGGACAATTCAGGACTCAGAATAGGGAGGTCTGTGGTTTATAGTGGTCTTTTCAAGGCAACGTTTTCAGCTGAAAAGAACAGCCTGGTTAATGAGATTCTGAGTCGGTCACTTGATCTTAAATGTGCAAATGTCCTTCTTGGCACTATCCCCAGGATGTGAGATCTGACAAGATCCCAGAGAGCTTTCAAGCCCAGGGACTTAAGAAGACTTATTTCTTGAAAGGAATAATCCACACAAGGAAACGAGCACCTGATTCCACAATGGATTGTTCTCATGCCTTTTTTTTCAAACGTTGCTTTTCAAAAAAGAAGCTATGGGTGGAAAAAAGAAAGAACTCCAAGCAATATCAACATATTTTGAAGCTATTCTATTTGGAACTTCATTTTTTCCAGGCCATTTTAATTTTTCCTATCAGGACGGTAGGTTCCAAAATTCCTTTATAGCGTGAAAATCACCGCAGAAATGTTTTCCAACTGATAACACAGAATACTGTTTTGAATGAAATAAAATTGGGACGATGATTTTTAATTGAACTCAGGTCGATTAAGGGCAGCTACTGTAATTATTATCATAACATTTATTCCTGACTTGCCGAAGAATTTCTACAGAGAATCCGTAACACGTGTTGTGACAAAGTTTCTACCAAAGACTTGGGTCTACTGTACCAATCAAAGAAGGAACTGTTGGGGACTTCCGGAGGTGATGGCATGGTGGTGCGGACACAGGAACGGGGCTCCGTTCTGAATGTCTGAATTTCCGCATCTGGGTGCTTGAAAAAGCGGAGTTGGACCCTGGAGAGGTCAGCGATGTAAAGGGAAGCTTGGAGGGTTGTGAGGAAGTTGCAATTCCCCACTGCAGCAAGAGAAAATCCCTTGAATCCAGCACGGAAGAGACCAGCCCTGTGGTCAGGTCCAGAGGTGTGACGGCTTGGGCAAATGGAGTAGGAAGTGAAGAGAGGCACACTGTGTAGTAATGGTGAGAATCAATGAAGAGAGGTACTGATTTGTTGGGCTCTGGATGCTTTCTGACCCGCTCTGGAGCCCAACACATCAGCAGGGTGCACGAGGGGGTGACATCAGCAGTCATGGCATGCTACGGCTGCCCAGAGGCTCTGGATGCATTCCATTTTGTTCCAGAGCCATCAGCAAGCCCCCCCTGCCCAGGAGTTCAGGAAGAGGGAAGACCTGGCGGTCCTGACAATCCTGACTTTTCACTGTGACAGAGCTGCTGTGGAGCAGCTGGGAGGCTGTACTGCATGGGGCTGCGTTTGTGTGACTGTGGCTGTTTGCAGTATTTGGGAATGGCACGGGGAGCACAAAGGGATAGACTGTCGAATAGGTTAGGGGGATTGGATAGCATAGAAGCACAGTGGTGGATGATTAAGGGGTAGGATAGGAGAAGCAGGATGCCAGGTGGATATTAGGAGGGGCAGATGTTGGTTACAAAGGAAGCATTTAAAGCGCTGAGGGTGTTAGCTCTCAGCTGCTGGTTTCTTTTTCTTTTAAATCCTGACTGCTTGAGTTAAGGCTGAAACATGACTACATCAAAGAGTGAGTACTGTCTGCTTCGTGAGTAACTGCTCAGGAGTTCAGAGGCAGCTGAGAGATTCCTCAGAGACTTAATGACCTACAAATTTGATCGACAAGTGAGTCTCAGCGGTGAAAAATAGTAATCTATTTTACTGTTGTACAACAGTAAAAACAGGAAAGAAAGGAACAGCAACAATATCCTCCCCCTCGGGACAGAGGTCCTTAGACGTGATGTTAGTAGCAGAAAAGCCAGGCTCTGCTCTAACATTACAGATGGTACAGACAATGTTATCCATGATGCAAGAGATGATGGCAAGGACCCAGGAACTGATAGTGAGAAACCATGAGGATTTGAAAATAGAAATGAAGAGTGAAATAGGTGGAGTGAAAAATGACATACAAAAACTGGACAACAAAATTGGAATGATGCAAGAGGTGATGGTGAAGAATGAACAGAAGCTAACAACAATAGAGGCGAGAATGGATCTGGTGGGGAAAAAAAACTAGTTGAATCAGAACAGAACTGGAAAATATGATATTGCAAACTCTGGGATTCGGTGATTCATTTGGAATTGGAGAAAGCAGCATTCTTCCTCAGATTTCAAAATATCGTTGAAGACAGGAAGGAAGATTTACGATCAATAATGACATATTTGATAGCAGCAGCCCTTTTGGAATGGCATCAATGAGGTCTGTAGGGCGTACACCCACTATGCACGCAGACATAAATTACCTTGGGAGGTCCATATTAAGCTTTGCAAGAAAGATAATGTGAGACCTGCTATACGGAAAAACCAGAGACAAGCCATTAATATATAAAGGGCATGAAGTAGTAACATTGAAATAAATACTTAGGAGCTCCAGAGAGCAAAGAAGAAACTATCAATTTCTATCATCCCAACTGATTAAGAATGGAATAGCGTTTAGATGGCTCACGCTGGAGGGACTTTTAATATCCTGGCAGGACAAGAAATATAAGATTGACTCGCTAGACAAAGTGCATGAATTTTGTGAGCGATATTTAGGACCAGAAAAGCAGGAAAATAGGGAGGAGCTAGACAGCAGAGGCCAGTAGGAACAAACCTCTGAAGAGAAAGAAATGGAACAGAAACCAGAAGACCAGAATATTAGAGAGGAAGAAGGCAACAATAGACCCAGAAGAGAACCAAGAACAAGAAAAGAGACAAGAGCTGTTCTACACAAGCAATAATAGGGATAAAGAAATCACCCTATTGTCAATTAATATAAATGGTTTAAATTTGCCATCATAAAGAAAGCAGACACTTGAAAAACTTAAGAAGCAAAATGTAGACATTATATTTATGCAAGAAGTCCATGTTCCAGAAAAGCAAATAAATTTCTAAAATCCCCTAATCTGGGTAAAGTGTATTGGGCCCTGACAAATCAGGAAAAAGGGGGCATTGTAGTATATTTAAAAGACTGGTGGCATCCGATTCAGATATGTAAGGATGAAGAAGGGAGAATGCTATTTATAGAAATTACCTTAAACAAGAAAAAGATTCTATTAGTAACAATATATGCTCCAAATACGAATCAGAAAGACTTTTATTTCAAGCTCCACCGAAAGATAGTAGAAACTGAACAGCTAAACATATGTATAATGGGAGATTATAATGCAGTCCCAGATATAGAAAATGACTATAAAAGTAGTAAAAAGAATAAAAGGAGAAGGAAAACACTCCCATCTACCTTCAATAGGATGGCGATCGAACTGAATTTGAAAGATGCTTGGAGAGAACTGAATCCTACTAAAAGACAATTTACTTATCCCCACCAATCATGGGTGAGAATAGATTTGATATGGATGGATTTAATGGAAAACACAGAAGAAATAGAGATCCTACCAAACACTTGGGCTGATCACAACCCGATTAAAATCAAATGGAGAGGAAAGAGGAGGATTGGAAGGTGGACACTTAACTAAAATGTATTAAGGAACAAAGAATATATTAATATGGTAGAAAAAGAATTAAAAATATTTCTTGAAATCAACCAAAGAGAACAGACATCTATACAGAATTTATGGGACACAACAAAGGCCTATGTAAGGGGCTTAACTATTGCTTACAATATAAAAAGAAATAAAGAAAAAAGACAACAACAGAAAGACTGGCAGGAGAAACTGAAAAATTTAGAAGCCGCTAGACAGAAAGACCCGAGTAATGGAAATATTACAAGAGAAATCAATCTGGAGAAGCACAAAATAAATTTGAGTGTACAGGAGGATTTGGCCAGGAAAATGAAGTTAGCAAAGCAAAATTACTTTGCAAATGTGAATAAGCCAGGGAAATGGCTGGCTCACAAATTAAAAACCAAGAAAATAGAACAATAGTAAGTTGAAGATAGTTCCCTAGATTTTTTTTGAATTTGTATAGACAGGAAGAAATCCTGGAAGAGAATATTACCCAATATATTAAAGCAAAAACCTGCCAGCAATAATGGATGAGGAAAAGACATTTTAAATGGTAAAATTTCTATAAAAGAAATTAGAGATGCAATTGGGAAACAGAAATGAATAAGACCCCTGGTCCGGATGGAATACCATCAGAATTTTATAAAGAATTTCAGGAAATACTGGAGGAGTTAATGGTAGATTTGTATAATGAAGCCCTAGAATGTGCCAAAACACTGAAATCATGGATAGAGGCATATATAACCTCAGCGTCTGCCTGGAGGCCGTGGTTACATGGCCTACGCTGTCTGCGCCAGAAGCTGTTGCGCTGGAAGCCTGCCGTCCGACCCGGGTTGTCTCTGCTGGGCTGGAATGTCAACAGCGGCTGCTCTACGGCTTGCACGGCTTGCTGGGAGGTCCACCATCTGACCCAGGATGTTTTTCTGTCCTGTGGAGTTTGTGGTTGCGACAGTGTCACCGGTCCGGGATTTTTTTCCTGGCTGGCGCCCTGGCACGATGGCGAGGGTGTGGCGCCTGTGGCCTTATGGTCTTGGTGGCCTCGGCGGCCTTGGCTTCTGCACCTGTAGTTCATCCGCCTGACACAACTTATACTGGAGGACGCAAGTAGAGGTGATTGGCTGGTGGAGACATCGGGCCCTTAGTGACCATCTACCATGCCTGGACCATCTTTCCTCCCCCCCAATTGTTTCAGTTTGCCTGGGGACTACATGGTGTGGTGGGAGCACGCCATGTTGTCCAATACCGCTGAGGTGAGAGATCAGTGGTGTTCGGCCCCCTTGTCTAGAGCTACCCTGATGACTGTCCTCCTCTGTGAGAGAGAGGAGTTTGAACTATGTCAGAGTTTGCGGGACTTATTTCCCGGTGGGTAGTGAGAATGCCACCTGGGTTAAAGGTTCCCGTTGTTTTCTGGCTCTAGAACTGATTGATCATCGGCAAACTGAACTTTTTTACCATCTATCCTGGACTTGATCGCTCCCTAGCAATAACCACTATGGGATATATCTATTCTTCTCTTGAGCTGCAGGCTCAGGGTGTTCCCCTGTCCCTGAGATGCCCCACTGTATTGTCAAAGCCCCTCCTCGATGACGGGTTCTTTATTCCCTAGAGGGGGCATAGCATGACCAAGGGTTTCAAATTATGTCTATCTCGGAAGGGGAGGTTTTTAAAATTTCTAATTGGCCGTCTTAAGGGGTTAGGGAGGGGGGTGGAGGGGTCTTTTTGCAGCCTGGTGCATGGTCGGGGGGGGCTGGGGCCAGCGGGCTCGAGGTGTGAGGTGGGGACCGTGATTCCCAGGGTGGTTGGAATTGGCAGGAGACGTCGAGGCACAGGGCCATATCATGTGTTGGGGCGCACCATCTTTGCAGTGGCCGCTCCCCTGTGGCCTCCTCCCTAGGGGCACGAACTGGGATCCCTGGGCTTAGGTTGGTGTATTTTAATGCCAGGTCCATGGCTAACAAGTCCTCCCTCCTCCATGAGATCATTGAGGAGGAGGCTGCGGACCTGGCTTGTATCACCGAGACCTGGTTGGGTCCGGAGGGTGGTGTCCCTCTGGTTGATTTGTGCCCTCCAGGTTTTCGGGTTTTGCACCGACCGCGGGCCCGCGGGTGGTGGGTGGCCGTGGTTATTCGGGAGACCCTGTTTCCAAGGTAGGTCTCTGTTGCAGAGATAGGCGGGAGTGAGACCCTCCTCATGAGGTGGGGGCCTATGGTCGGGTGGGTCTGCTGCTTACATACCTTTCCCCCAGCTGTGTGGCAGCCCTACCTGGGCTTCTCCTCTCGGGGTGGCGGTGGAGTTCCCGGACCTTATGGTCTTAGGGGACTTCAATTTGCCTTCCCTGGGGGGGGCATCGGGTTTGGCCCAGGATTTCATGGCTTCTATGGAGGCCATGGGCCTGACCCAGTTGATTCAAGGCCCGACTCATGAGGGGGGGAATACTCTTGACCTAGTTTTTGTCTCTGAACGGTGGCAGAGTGACAGAGGGCAAGCTACTCCTGCAGTCTTGCCCGTTCCATGGTCTGATCACTATCTCCTACGGCTGGTCTTCCAACAGGCTGCCCCCCACTGCTGGGATGAGGAGCCACTTAGGTGGTTCCGCCCCAGGTGCCTGATGGACCCTGAAAGGTTCCAGGCAGAACTGGGGTTTTTTCCCTCTTCCCTTGCCCACAGCTCTGCCGAGGATCTGGCAGTGGCCTGGCAATGGGCTGCGTCGGAAGCCCTCAACAGGGTTGTCCCCATGCGTCCCCTTACACGTCGTGGATCCTGGTTTGCTCCCTGGTATACTGTGGAGCTCCGGGAGATGAAACGTCGTCGTAGGGGTTTAGAGAGCAGGTGGAGGTCTACCCGTTCCCAATCCGATCGTGCCCAGCTAAGAGCCTACATTAGGACTTACCTGGTAGCTATGGGAGAGGCGAGAAGGTCTTATCTCTCCACTCTCATAGCGTCCGCAGATAACCACCCAGCCGCCCTGTTTGGGTTACCGCTCCCTCCTTCGTTTGAGGGCGGACCCGTTCGGGTAGGGCTGAGGAGTTTGGTCAATATCTGATGGATAAGATCGCCGCTTCGGGACGGGTTGTCCTCTGATTTGCAGTGGTCTGAGGAACGAGTTGCAGGTAGTCTGGCCACTGTTATCTGGGATGAGTTTGATCCTGTCTCCGGATGAAGTGGACAGGATTATGCGGCGGCTGAGTTCCACCACATGTTTGTTGGACCCGTGTCCCTCCTGGCTGACTTATGCCGCCAGGGAGGCCACCTGTGGTTGGCTCCGGGCAGTTGTCAATGCTTCACTGAGGGAGGGTGTCTTTCCCTCCGCCTTGAAGGAGGCGGTTGTGAGACCCCTCCTGAAGAAGCCTGCCTTGGACCCGACCGTGTTAGACAACTTTCATCGGTCTCCAACCTCGCTTTTGGCGAAGGTTGTTGAAATGTGGTGGCTCAGCAGGTTCCGCTTTTCCTGAATGAAGCGGACTACCTGGATCCGTACCAATCGGGCTTCCAACCTGGTTATAGCACGGAGACGGCATTGGTCGCGCTGATGGATGATCTCTGGAGGGCCTGGGACAGGGGTTTTTCCTCTGTCCTGGTCCTATTGGACCTCTCAGTGGCTTTCGATACTATCGACCATGGTATCCTTTTGCATCGCCTCGGAGGGTTGGGAGTGGGGGGCACTGTTCTTCAGTGGTTCTCCTTCTACCTCTCAGGGCAGTTGCAATCAGTGTTGGTGGGAGGGGTTGGGTCGACCCCAAGGGCTCTCTCTTGTGGGGTCCTGCAGGGGTCAGTCCTTTCCCCTCTCTTATTTAACATCTACATGAAACCGCTGGGTGAGATCATCCATGGTTTTGGGGTGAGATTCCATCAATGCGATGACACTCAGCTGTACATTTCCACCCCAAACGAGATCAGCGATGCCCTCTCCCTGATGTCCCGGTGTTTGGATGCGGTATGGATCTGGATGAGTAGGAACATGCTTCGTCTCAACCCGGCCAAGACTGAGTGGCTCTGCGTGCGGCGTCTCGGCCCAGTCAAGATTGTCCATCTTTGGCCATAGGGGAGAGGTGTTGCCCCTGTGGATAGGGCGAATCTGGGGGTCCTCCTGGATGCACAGCTCGGTTGGAGGAGCAGGTGGGGGCCATCGCCAGGGGGCCTTTTGCCCAGCTCCGTCTTGTTCAACAACTTCGCCCTTTCTGGACTGGGACGCCCTGCTGACAGTTACTCATGCCCTTGTCAGAGACTCGACTACTGCAACGCTCTCTATTTAGGACTGCCCTTGCATACCATCCGAGATTGCAGCTGGTGCAGAATCGGCGTGAGTGGTGATGGGAGTTACCGGTTCTCCCATGTTACCCCCTCTTCTGCGGTCTGCATTGGCTACCGATTGCGCTCCGGGTGAGATTCAAGGTTTTAGTTTTGACATTCAAAGTCCTACATGACATGGGTCCTCAATATTTGAGGGAGCGTCTTCTTCCGATAGCTAGTGCCGGCCGCCCTGTGCGAGCTCATAGGCAAGGACTCCTCAGGGTCCCATCGGCAGGTCAATGCCGGCTGGTGACTCCCCGACGATGAGCCTTTTCTGTCGCGACCCCTGACCTCTGGAATCAACTGCCTCTGGAGCTCCGTCTGGCCCCTGATCTCCACACCTTCCGCCGTGAATTAAAGACCTGGTTATTCGACCAACCCGGGCTGTGACCCCTCCCTGGGGGAGGGATGGTTTTAATGTTTATTATCGTCATGTTTTTATATTTGGGCTTGTCTTTGGTTTAATGTTTTTTTAAATATTTATTGTTCTGTGTTTTTAGTTGTGAGCCGCCTCGAGTCTTCGGAGATGGGGCGGCATACAAGTTCAAATAAATAAATAAATAAATAAATAACACTTATTCAAAAGGAATAGACAGACTCGCAACAAATACGGAATTATAGGCCAATTTCGCTCTTAAACGTGGACTATAAGATCCTAGCCATGATAATGTCTGAGAGATTAAAAAGGATACTAAACAAAATTATCCATCATGACCAGAACGGGTTTCTTCTGCACAGGCAGATGAAGGATAATTATGGATGTCTTAGAATATTACGAGATGCATCCAAATAGACCAATGGCACTTATGTTCCTAGACGCCCAGAAGGCCTTTGATAATTTGAATTGGCGGTTTCTCATCAACCAACTGACTAGTATGAAATTTGACGAAAACTTTCTGGGATTTATTAAAACAATTTATAAAACACAAACAGCAAAAATAATAATGAACAGTGAAATTACGGATGGTTTAGAGATAAGTAAAGGAGTGAGGCAAGGATGTCCATTGGTCCCATTGCTATACACATTAGCAGAAGAGGTACTACTGACACAAATAAGACAGAACCAAGATATTAAAGGATTAAATATTTAAAAAGATGTGTACAAACTCCAAACCTTTGCCGATGACATGGTATTCATAATGGAAGATCCAAAAGAAACAAGCACCATATTAATGAATGAAATAGAAGAATTTGGAAAGGTGGCTGGGCTGAAAATTAACAAAAAAAAGCCAAATTAATAATGAAAAACTGCACAAAAAACCAAAATGAAGAATTAGTAAACAAATTAGCTGTGCAGATAGTAAATAAAGTAAGATATCTCGGGATCTGGTTGACAGCTAAAAGTTCCTCAATCAAGAAAGATAATTATTGTTAGGATATGTGCAGAGTAACCCTTGTATAACAAGGATATGTACATGGAAACGTTTATGACAACAGTTATGAATAAATATACAGCCATACAGAGTTAAATCAAGTTGTGTTCATGTTTACTTGAAGAAATAGCACAGTCCAATAAACAGTCCATGTCATACACGTTTTTAACAGTCCAGAAGTATCCAGTTATAAAGTCTTCTTACCGGTTTCACATCTTTTACAGCAGACAAATATCAAACCATAATACAACAGATAACCTTCGATATCAACAGAATATCAAAGTAAACAGAGTTAGTCAGTATCGGTCCGTAGTCAGTCAGTATCAGTATCAAGAGAGATCATCAGGGAGAAAGAGAAAGAGAATTAAACCATGATCTATAGCTCCCTCTTATGGCAACTTGCAGCATAACCAACCAACCAGAACATAGTATAATAGATTACAGTATTTTTCCTTAAAGCTAAAGACATATATATTTGTGATTTATATATTGTCAACCCAACTACGTTGTGTCCATATACATAACATTTCTGATAAACTGATAACTCAAATATTAAAAGATTTAGATAATTGGGCCAGGATACAATTGTCCTTGTTGGGGCAGATTGCAATAATAAAAATGAATGCCTTACCAAAGTTGCTATTCCTGTTCCAAATGGTGCCAGTCAAGTTGGGAATATTTTTCTTGAAGATTTAAATAAACAAATTTCAAAATTCATTTGGCAGAAGAAAAAAGCTAGGATAAAATATAAATTACTACAAGACAGTAGAAATAAAGGAGGTTTTGGTCTCCCAGAATTTGAACTATACTATCAGGCAGCAATAGCTACATGGTTTAAAGATTGGATTAATCTGACAGATAAAAGGATATTAATGATAAAGGGTTTTGACCTACAACTTGGCTGGCATGTGTTTATTTGGGATGGGAAGAGTAAATGTCATTCTTACTTTCAAAGACATTGGGTGAGAGATACCTTGCTAACGACATGGGAAAAAATAAAAAGTAATCATTATGTAAAAGTGCCTCTGTGGCTGTCAACAATAGAAGCAGTAATACATCCCAATGCTCTGGACTGTACCAAAATGATAAATTACAGAGATTTGCTAAATGAAAAAGGGGAATTAAAAACAAGGAATCAATTACAACTTCGGGGAATTGAGATAGGATGGTGGCCTTACCTGCAAGTTCAAGCACTTTATAATAAGGACAAAGAACAATGTGGCTTCTACACAACCCAGCAAGAGTTAGATAAAATATGGCAAGGGGAAGGAAAAAAAATGATTAGTAAAATATACAATTATCTATTAGATTATAAAATGAAGGAGGAAACCATCAAAGAAAATATGGTAACTTGGGCCAAAAATGTGGGCCATAATATTAATTTGGACCAGTGGGAGGTAAATTATAGATTAACAATGTCGATCTCCTACAAAGAGAACTTACATAAAATGTTTTATCACTGGCATTTACCACAAGTGAGACTAGCCAAAATGTTCCCAAACATGATACCTAAGTGTTGGAAATGCAACCATAATCAGGGAACATACTTCCGTATGTGGTGGACGTGTCCCTATGCACGAAAATATTGGCAAAAAATTAGAATATGCATAGAGGAAATAACAAAACAGAGAATGAAATTCAAACTGGAAAATTTTTTATTAGATATGTTAGAACTGAATATGAATAAAAAATACCAATATTTGATCCTTCATATTATAATGGCAGCTAGAATAACTTTCGCTCAAAATTGGCAATTGGCTACCAGCCCTTCTGAAAATATGATAATCAATAAGGTACATGAAAGTGCTGAGATGGACAGATTAACAAGTTGTTAAAATAAGCAAGATAGTGAATACTATAAAATATGGGATAGCTGGTACGACTGGATAAAGGAAAAGTGATAACTGATGACTTGGTAACATCTTGGACTAATAAGGTTGACGTGTAAATAAGTGTAAATAAACTATTTGTATGCATATATAGAGCTTAAAAGGATGAAGGAGTTAATTTGACAATGTATAACATGGTATCAGAAGAAAAGTGCAAATGTATCTACTGCTTTAATAACGCTGTAAAATGTGAATATAAGTTTTTAATTGCATAAACACTGAATAAATAAAAAAAATTAAAAAAACTGGAGGACGAATGGAAGACTACATTCAGTTGCCCCCTTGGCAGTTATTAATTTCATGTGATGCCTTTTGGATTACAAGGAGCTCCAGCTGTTTTCATGCAGTTGATAAACCAGGTACTACATGATCATCTATATAGTGGGGGTTCTTGTGTATTTGGACAATATTTTGATTTACTCTACCAGTTTGGAGGAGCATATGAAATTGGTCTGAACAGTTTTGGAAAAACTATTGGATGCAAAACTATACATCAAAATATCAAATTGTGAGTTCCATAAACCACATTTGGACTACTTGGGTTATCGCATTTCTGGTGGTGGGATAGAGATGTATCCCCCCAAAATGGTTGCAGTGTTGGAATGGCAATCTCCATGGACTCGAAGTAGTTGCAGAGGTTTGGGGATTTGCCAACTTTACCGGCAATTTATTCCATCATTTGCAGCCATGGCTTTACCCATAACCAAATTATTATGAACCAAACATCTTCCCATGAAACCCGACCCAGTCATCCAGTGATGTGGACTCTATATGCCAGCAAGCTTTTGAATGGTTAAAACTATTATTTTCAAAGGAACCAGTTTTGCAACATCCTGACCCAACAAAACCTTTTGTAGTGCAGGTAGACATGAGTGATGTTGCCATGGGAGCAGTTCTATTGCAGAAGAATGTCCGGGATGAACTTCAGCCATGGTACACCTCTCAAAAATTGTTTCCTACAGAAGAGGCTGGGCCACCTGGGAAAAAGGCATTTGCTGTGAGTTGGGCATTAATGACATGGCGACATCTGTTAGAGGGATCACCAATGGCTTTCGAGGTTTGGGCAGATCATAAGAACCTCCAGGCACTGCAAACTCCACGGTGGTTATCACCCAAGCAGCAAAGATGGGCCCAATACTTTAGTAGTGTCGGGCTTCAACAATCCTGCCGATCCACCACCCAGTGTGAAGCCTGATACATTGCCAGAACCATTCAACTGCCCGGTGCAGTGGAGATCTGGCTGTGGTGGGAGCTGCCTGACAGCTATGATCTTATTTTCAGACCAACGTTTTGAGATGGCTTTTCGGTGACACTTTGTGTTGTAAACAGACACGGACTTGGGGGGGTGGGTGGGAAGAGCATACAGCTGTTGATGATGTTGATTGCGTGTGTATCTTGGAATGAAGAGATCCAACAAAGAATCATCTCCAGAGAAAAATCATCTAGATGCCCTAAGCTCTATGGCCTCCCCAAGATACACAAAGAAGGAACACCACTCAGACCCATAGTCAGCTCCATAGGCTCACCTCTACAGAACCTTGCCAAATTTCTGCCAAACAACTCCAGCCCTACACAGAATCCATCACCTCACACGCATAAAATTCTTTCCACTTCATAGAAACAATAAAGAAACAAAACCTACAACCCAGACCTACTTGTGAGCTTCGATGTCATATCCCTCTTCACTCAAGTACCTATTAAAGAAGCCTTGACAGCTATCCAAAACAAATACAACCCCTAAGCACATCCTAGATCTGACCAACCATTGCCTTTCCAACACATATTTCATCCACAATGGACAAAGATATAAACAGATATAAACAGATAGAAGGAGCACCTATGGGATCACCCCTCTCACCGTCATAGCTAACCTATACATGGAACATTTGAAACCAATGCTCTAGACAAATCGGAATACAAACCCAAACTCTGGCTTAGATATGTAGATGACTTTTCGTAGTGTAATTTGGTACACGGAAAGAAAAACTGGACCTTCCTCACACATCTCAACAGCCTACACCCCAAATACAATTTACCATGGAAACAGAAACCAACAATCAACTTCCGTTCCTGGGATCTAATTTACAAAAAACAAGCTGTCCTAGGACACACCATCTACCAGAAAAGACACACACTAACCAGCTACTTATGCACAATCCCATCACCACCCTGCACAGATCAACTCCGTAGCCAAGACCCTCATCTCAGAACCAAGCGCCTAGCTGACAAAGACCACTTGAGAACAGAATTACACACCTCACTAACGTATTAATGTCCAATGGATTCAAAGAAGCACAATCACCAACCTAATCCTAAGGAGACTCCCCCAAAAACCAAGACACAGAACAGGACAATGGCAGCCATCCCTCCTCCCTTACATCAAAGGCACCACAGATAAAATCAGCAAAATCTCCACAAACACAATATCAGGACAGCCTTTGGCACTGACCAAAAAATAGCCAACATCTTAAAAACCCCAAAGACAAGATCCAGCTAGAAAACCAAGGAGTTTATAAAATACCATGCAAAATTTGCCCAGCCACATACATTGGACAAACCAACAGGAGAATAAATGCACGCATGGAACACAAGAGCGCAGTCAGAAAAGAAGAAAAACTTCCTCCCTTTCCAGCACCTTAAAAGCCACAGGACATGAAATTGATTTTGAGGGATCAAACTTATCTCCAATACTGAACACTTCAACAAGAGAATAATTAGGGAAGCCATCAAATAAGAAACACCCCATAACATGAATAAGCGGGATGATACTTCCGCCTACCAGACATCTGGAAACTAGCCCTAATCAACAAACGAGTCCCAGCCACAAAAACCAACACGGACCCAAAA
This sequence comes from Naja naja, assembly GCA_009733165.1. Classification (NCBI taxonomy): domain Eukaryota; kingdom Metazoa; phylum Chordata; class Lepidosauria; order Squamata; family Elapidae; genus Naja; species Naja naja. Next base: position 50,246 of record SOZL01001069.1, read on the forward strand.
TAACACATGATGCCACCACCAATCTCCTTCACCAGACTCAAACCCAAGCCCATACACAGATGAAAGGCAACCACCATCCAGAAACCAGACCATGGCTGCAACACCAGCTGCTACACTCCGACCCCCAAACTAAGCAAACTGACTGCCTTCTAAACACATAGCCAGACCTCAAACTCGGAGCCAAACCAAGGCCCAGAATGCCACATCACAGCCTTCCACCCAGGATACTACATCACAGAACTCAGGAGATCACAACACAAAACATCAGGAGGTTGCAGCACAGACAACGACCCAGGAGATTACAGCACCACACCCAGGACATCACAACAATAGAACTCAGAAGGTCATCACACAGCCCATTACCCAGGTCGTTACAACACAAAAGGCTGAGACACACAGCCAGCACCTCAGCCACACAGGGTCTCAGGAAAAAGCCATCCAATCTGCATACATCAACTCCACAAACCAATCAAAAAGTAACAACACAGCCAACTCTAGAGTTTAAAGGGAAAAACAGCCCACGATCACACACTTCTCCCAGGAGAGCGAAGCTGAAGACACCAGCCTGAAGATGGGGATGAGCTGACAGAGGAGAGGACCTGGATGATGATGAAGACAGGGAGGAATGGGCAATACCTCACCCAGGGCCTTCCTCCCCAGGATCTTCCTATATGGCAAGGTATATCCCAAGCCTTCCTCCCCTGGCAGGCCCTCCTCCCAGGACCTTCCTCCTGGCAATGCCTCAGGTTTCCTCAGGAAAGCCAAGAGGAACTGCCT
>SOZL01001070.1:0-16420 GCA_009733165.1 Naja naja
GGCTTGGTTTGTGCTCGGCGTTGGAGAGCCCGATCTTTTAGATCTGGGGCAGAAGCTGCGCATAGGGGGGCAGAGGAGGGGGAGACTGTCAGCCAGGTGGAGGGGATGCCAATCCCTCCCTGGACTGGCACAGCCCTCCAAAGACACCAGAAGCGGTGGTCTAATGGCCACCCGAAGGGGAGAATAAGACTAGAAGAAGCAATGGGGTAGGGAGAGTTAAAGAAGCAGACAGCATGAAATACGGGACTAAATAATCAACTGAAAATTACCCTCTGGATTAACACTACAAAGCATTCTTAAGAAAGAATTCAGCTGCGAACTGAAAGAGGTTTAAAAAAAAGGTGTGAATTCTTTGTGAAAGGACGGAGCTTCAAGCCAAGAGAGGTAGACACTATAAAGAAATTATACAGCCACTCCGGATGAGTATATTTTGATTTCATTTAAGCATTAATTTAAGCTGATTTATAGACTGCTAAAGACTGTTAAGGAGGAAATGTTTACTAATTGGATCTTTTTGTGGATTGTGTGGCTTGAAAAGCTCTGAATAACTGGGAGGAAAAGAAAAGAGGAGCTGTGGATTTGTTAGAACAAAGAGCCACCTGAGTCAAACTTAACTTGACTTTTTTTCTTAAAGAACCTGTCTCCAAAATAAAAGAAAACTGACATAATAAAATAAGAGTTTCTGAAAATTGAAATATTGAAGTAAAGAAAGATATATGAAGACTTTGCTTTGGATTTTGCTGATTTCGTTATGGACTTGGTATTGGACTAATTGAGGACTAAAAGCTGAGAAGAAAGAAACAGAAGCCGGGTTTTTTGGGAATTAACTTTAAAGACATCAATTGGATTAAATAAAAAAAATTGTAAAATGGAAATATCCTTTCAGACACTAAAACTGGAACTGGGTAAAATTAAGAAAACCTTGCAGGAAAAAGGTGAAACTTTTGGCCCGTTTAAATTTCTTGAAGAGGCAGTCGCAGAGTATGAACAACAAAGTATCGAAGAAGAGGTGGAGCAATTCCAGAAGGGGCCATCTTTAACTATTATCGCGAGAACAAAGGAACCCAGAGGGAAAGAGGAAAAGAATTGGGAAAAAATACGGAGGGTTGAGAAATTGAGTAAAGAGGGAAATATCTGGAAAATAAAAAAGGGGAAAAGAATCAGCAGAAACTTGAAGGCTGGAAGATAGTTAAAAAGAGAGAAGGGGTTAAAATGGAGTGAAATAATAAAAGGGGAAATGTTAGGGGATGGAAGGCAGAAGAAACAGGATCTGGGAATAATGGAATATGGGAAATTTGAAAAAATGGGAGTAAACTTACACAGAGATAATGGTTGAATAACCTTGGGAGAGGGGGTCTGCAAGGTGTAGGGGAATAATATAGATAAATTTTAGTGTGAAAAGGGGACATAGAAGATGGATAATAGAAGTGTTATTTTTGTAAAGCTCTCCCTTTATGTATAAGAAATAAATATAATGAACATAGGAACATGATTATTAAATATATTGAATCTTTTCTTAGGATTGGAATGCTGACTTTCTTTTTTTCTCTTGATTTAAGGATGAATGGAATAAATAATAAATGTAATAGTGTAGGAGGAGATTTGAAGGTGAAATTGGCATGAGGGTTGACTAATTGTTATTTCATTGTTAATGGAATTTTATGCTCTTAGTACCTATAAAGATAATTGCAATAAATAATGAAATATGTTTATTGAAACATGAAATATCTTAAATATATTAAATATATTAAAATAAATGAAAATGATATAGGAGGTGAGCTGGGCTATTAAATGAGCAGATTAACATTTCTTTTTTTTCTGAAACTAGATAAACTTTATGAAATTAAGATTAGAAAGGGAAACCATGCAGAACCTGACTTCATATGTGTTATATAATCTTAAATGGGATTAGTAATTTTAATGTGCTAGGTAATAAAATGTTAATATTTAATGGAAGAATATGTAACTCAAAGGTGGTGCACTTAAATTATTTCAGGGGAAACCAATTTATCGAAGGAGTGATAAATTAGAATTTAAGAGGGATATACAAATGTGACAGCCAAAAGTATTAAAATATAATAATGAAGTTAATATATGTGAATTAAATAATGAGATAAACATTTGGAACAATATGATAAAATAGAAAATATATAAAAACATTGTTAAGATAAGAAATTGAATATAAAAACTGAATGTGTAGTTATGGTCATATTTGTATGTATATGTCAAACCTGTAATCATGCTGTTTACTGAAAAGAGAACGTTAAAATGTGGAAAATTGAATAAAACTTGTTTAAAAAAACGTCCAAAGATGTTTAGGGACACTAATTTTTCACTTTCTATGATACAGAATGTTGAAACCAAAATCCGCCTATTGAAGATTTTAGTCTTTCCTGTAAAGTAGATATGGAACATTGTGGCTATCCAGAAATTTTCATTTCTTGGTTATTTTCATTTTGTATAAAAAAAAAAAAAATTACAGTGTGCAATTTAAAAAGCAATATGAGGACTAAAAATTAAGTTTAATTTATCCATTCATTTATTTTCTATGGCCACCTATTCAGTCAATGACTCTGGGTCTTTCTGTGTGTATTTTTAGGTTTTGCTATTAAAATTTCTGCTATTCAGTAACTTTTATTCTTCCTATTATTTCCTAAGTTAACTTCTGCTTCTTCTAATATAACTGAAAATCTACATTACAAAAATCCTTTCTACTTTCCTACTTACTTTTTTCTAGTCTTAGTATATTGTTATTTTTTCTATATTTACTTACTGCCTAAGTATTCTAATATTACAAACTGAAATTCAAGATTTTTGTGAATTCTTGTGATTTCTAGCTTCTCTTTGAAAGAGTTAGGAAGTGGGAATATTTGATGTAGTTGTTTCTGATGACTGTCCACCCTGAATATTAACTTGTCTTTCTTTATTAACATAAAAACACAGAACAGAAAAACACTTGTTGATTTTAAGCACAGTATCTTCAAATTCCCATGTAAGTGAAGTTCAAAATATTGGGAGGCTTTGCTTCAAAATAATATTTTAAAAAGTATTAGAAAAAAGTAATGGAAATTAATTTTTGCAATCCAAATACAAAGAGAGGATTAGAAATGGGAAATGACAGTCATATTGACCTAGAAAAAGCTTTGGCAACTTTGGCTAGAACAAATTGTTCATCATACAGCAGAAGTCAGGAATACTCCATGGGAACAAATAATCATACACAATGCATTATTTATGAAATTGATAATATACTCACCATGAGGCTATTATTAAATGCTGAACAACTAACAAACATTTGTAAAACATTTAATGAAGTATGCTGCTTTGTATGTAACATTTATTGAGAATGCAAGTAAGAAAGGTTTGGAAAAAATGCAAAAATGTGCAATACTCTGCTGCTAATGGAATGGTAATGGAATTGTCAAACACACTCCATCAGGAATAGGAAGAGAAGAACTCTGTTTATAGGGATCCCAAACATGTGAAGCAGAAGTCTGCTGTGCACATATGAGAATCAGAGGTGGTATTCAGCAGGTTCTGACCAGTTCTGGAGAACCAATAGCGGAAATTTTGAGTAGTTGGAGAACTGGCAAATACCATCTCTGACTGGAGATTTTACTGTAGTATCCTTTCCTGCCATGCCCACCAAGCCACCCAACAGAACTGGTAGTAAAAAATTTGAATCCCACCACTGGTGAGAATGTGTACAAATGAACTGTGACTACTGTAAAGCAAGAGGAAATACAAATTTCAGTCCACAAATACATAAGAGAAGTTGAAACACAAGCAACAAGAAGTCTAGCTTCCTTGCCAGAATTTACAGTGAACATCAATCAGAATCTCATGTCAGCAACCCTGGCTCGGTGACAATAGTGTAGGCTAGAATAAGGTACCTCTAATAAACATTCTGTTAAAAAGAAATACATTTATTCGGACTGTCTGCATTTCTTCAAGACAAAATAAAGCAAATTAATTACTGCCCCTCTCTATCTTTTCCACATTTGCTATTTCTTCTGACATTCACAATTCTGTTTTAGATTCTTTCTAGCTATTCTTGTAGCAGTAGTGGTATTGGGAAGAATGTCTCCCATTGGTTTTATGAAATCTTTTGCACTTCCGTCTCTTTAAAATGTAACAACTCCAATCCACAAAGGAACAAGATAGTTTCTTACTTCTTTAGCTTCCAATTTTTCTCCACAAAGTGGCACTTTCTGCACAGAGTCTTAACCCTTTCCTTTTATTTTGATATTCAAAGTTTTCCGAGCCCCAAACTTAAGTTCTTACGCTGGCTTCTTCCTTTCCCGTTTGAAGCCCCTTATAGCTGTCAAAATATTTTACTTATTTTCTTCACTTGGAACTGTGCAGCTTCTGTTTCTTTTTAAAAACTCATCTTTATCTTAATCCCGGGGTGCCTTGATCTTACCATCTGATACTCCGGTTCCTCTGCTGTCGACTTCTCTCTTTCCTCCTGCACCAATCTTAATCCGTTGAGACCTTCTCTGAGGTGGCCATTTTTGACCACCACTTCTTGACGTCTTCGGAGGAAAAGACCAGACCCAAAAGGGGAGATGCGCTCCCTCCTCTGGCTGGCAGATTTCCCTTTCTCCGCCGCCCTAGAGGCAGCTTCAGCCCCGAACCTTGCAGGATCGGGCTCTCCGCAAGAGCCAGGCTGCTCGTGGACAATCACAAACCGCCGCCTGTTCTGAGAAGGCTCAACCAGTTCGAAGTTTACTTCCATTGCTATAAGTTTTCAGAAACAGAATGATAGTTACTAAGTATTTCTCACTGCCTCTATTTCACTTTCAGTCCCATTAGTATTTAACTAAAAGAGTTCACTGCTGGATTCCACGAGTCTATATTTCCTAATCTTGAGAACAACAAAATTTGAATGTTATACTAGGATAGTGAATCTGAAGTTTAATTTGACACAATTTTAATCTGACATGGTGAGTTTCTCACTTTTCCTTTCTTCTCAGAACTATGGTTAAGGTAATGCCCTACGGTTACATGAGACCAGTGTGAGTTCCTTAGAAGAAATTCATTTATGCATGATACAGCTGTAAATACAGCAGAAGATAAACAAATCAGCAACGAAACCTCTTAGTACTGTTTTATAGATACAGTAGAGTATTTTAAAAAGTATTTCCTAAAAATTTTAATCATGCTGAAGGAGAACACTGACTCTTGCTAATTAAATATTTTCTTGGAACAAAAGATTCTTTCCTGACATATCACAAACTAATATGATAAGTCTGTATGATTGTAAAGAGGATTATTATATAATATAATTGTATAATAATATATTATTATATTAGCACAAGAGGCAACTGTTCAGAAAGCTCATTGTAATACTTTTAGAATCCATCTATTAGAAGGCAACCAATTTAAAAATATAGCTGGTTAAGGCATATTGCTAAACCAAAATTTAAACTGCATCTTGTTAAGCAAGCCACATGGGCTGATATACACATAAATAAAGTCATTATGAGTGAACTTCCACCTCTTTTTAAGTTAAGAAACAGGCTTTATAATGGTTGAATGTTATATATGAAGTGGACCGCTAAGAGAATGAATTGTCACAATGAAGAAACAATTACATAAGTACATAGCTACACATGCCATAATTAGAAAGATATATGAATTAATGGTTTAATATATGCATGTTTATAATATTTCAAATGCAGTTTTAAAAACCTAAAGAAAACATGTAGTAACTATTCTCTTGAAAAATCCAAAACACTAATAACAATATGAAATAGTCAAAGCTATAATCTATCCAACAATTCATATGGCAATTAGTCATAAATTAACACATTAACCTTTTGATTTTTTTAAATGGATTATTGTAATTGTTTTGCTCTTTCAAAAAGGACTTTTATCATATTAACATTTTAAATTAAACTTTTTAGATGAGCAGAATTTTTTCTTGTGATTATGATCTAAAATTACACACATACACACACACACGGCAATAAATAAATATAGCAAATCATTTCTGTCCTATATGAAAAGACATTTCTGAAGTCATAATTATCCAGACCTGTGGTTATTAAAGTAAAAGAACATATATGCTGCCTGAGAATTCATGTAAACTGTCAGAAAATCTGTGGATAATAACTAAAAAAAATATGTTCCATTGTACTGAACTTTTAAAAAGACTGTATCAATGTTGCACATTGTTCTAGTCTTACTTTTATTGTTGCTAATAATAATAATTGTAATTGCCAGCATCCTTCATTTAATTCATTTATAACTCTACTTGACCAAGATATACTAGATTTATTCATAAAGAACTCATAAAAAAGGTGTTATTAATCTGTAGACAGGTTTGGAACTGCATACCCTGCATTTGTTCTTCCCTAAAACCATGGTTTAAATTTCTAGTTGGTAAACTGGTATAATATTGGAGCATTTTTAAATTTATTTTGGAACTCATGGCAAACGTAATTTTTACAGATTGGGATTGAAGAGCTTGCTTATGGAAAGGAGAAGATGGAAGCCCTTAGTGTTTGCTAAGCAATAAAAAATCACATAGTTGATGGTTCTGCTTAGCCCACAATGACCTGTATCACATGAAAAGATAAATCACTGAGCTTCTGAATTTCCATTGTTGTCTGCTTCTATTAAGCATGTTTCTCCCTGTGTCAGAACTGGAATGTGGATTGTGTTAACAATGGAATATTGAAACAAATCAAATCATAATGACAATTCAAAATTGGCTGATTTTAAGAATTCCAAAATTCTTCATTCAGATATTGTAAATTAAACAATTCTGATTTCTTCATGGCAAAGGAAAAGAAGGAAAATATATGAACTTAAGTCTTTAGTTTTAGTATTGGTATATGTTGATGGAGAATGGAAATGCATGTGATATATATGTGATAATGTTTTAAATTATAAAATCACACATGGGGAAGAAAGAAACATAGAATCCTGCTTTTCCCCCTTTATAAACATACTTAGTAAGTGCATTATTTGACTGATTTTTCAGTGAGGCTGAGTTCTGCACAATTAAGTATGTACATTGTCTCTACTTAATCTATGGAATGTGCTACTATAGATTATGGTGATAGCCACTAATTTAACTAGTTTAAAAGTAATTATAATAATGAATTTATTTAAAAAGTGAGAATATCATCATCATTACTACTATTATGCAAGTTGTCACATTGCTGCATTAAACAGATTTGTATATCATACTATGCCATAATATGATTGTTCGATTTTATTACATTGAGTTTATTGGATGAATGTAGATCTTATAGTTGCAAACCCTAAACCAACGCTTAATGTCTTGGTGGTGCAGGCTGTTAAATGCCTAGCACTTAAGTTCCAGCTGCCTGCAATTAGTGCAGGCTCGAATCCCACCAGGCTCAAGGTTGACTCAGCCTTCCATCCTCTCGGGGTAGGTAAATTGAGGACCCAAGATTGTTGGGGGCAATAAGCTGACTTTGTAAAAATGCCGCTTAGTAATAAGCAGGCATATACAATGGAATGAAGGCTATTGCTGAGTGCATTGGGTTGTGTTCCAAAAAATTGTAAGCCACCCTGAGTCTTCGGAGAAGGGCGGCATATAAAGGTAATTAAAAAAATGTCTCAGGTTATGATTTAATACACTATGTTAGTGTGTTAGGTATTATCATTATGACTAAATGAGTTTTGCCCCATTTTATGACTTTTTTGCCACATTTATTAAGTGAACCACTGCAGATGTTAAATTAGTATAAGTTTATTAAAAGAATCTGGTTTCCCCATTGACTTTGCCTGTCAGGAGGTTGCAAAAAAGGGATCACATCACTCTGGGACACTGCAACGGTCATAAATGTGAGTCAGTTTTCAAGCATCTGAATGTAAATCACATGACCGTGGGGATGCTACAATGGTTGTAAATGTGAAAATGATCATAAGTCACTTTTTTCAGTGCCATTGTAACATTGAATGGTTACTGAATGAATTGTTGTAAGTCAAGCACAACCAGACAATATGATTATCTATAGGTAAAATATAGGCAGCTACAACTATTTGTTGTGGTTCGCTGGCAGCCTGTGCAGATGGTAGCAGAATCAGACAGTGGGGAAGAACAGGGACCAGTTCGGGAGTCTGGGAAGGACTCGGACGAGGGTCCTGTGTCCAATACAGAGATGAGGCCAGGACCACCTGGGAGTTATGTGCTGACTCCAGAGCCTCCAGAGTCTGGCAACAGCGAGGCAGAGGAACAAGGGGAGCCCAGTGTGCATGTGTGCAGAGCTGCCAGAAGGCAAGAACAGCTAAGACAAAAGGGGCAACTCAGGAGTAAGGCTTGGAGGTGATTGCCCCTCCCATAAGGTATAAAGGAAGTGCAAAGGTAGGAAAACCTTTGCAGGAAGCAACGTGGTTCATTTGATCAGTTTGGAATCTGAAAGCTCCATGGTGAATTTGTTTTCTGTTTGGTTTTGAAAGACTAATTGGTCTTAGTCGTTGGCAACACTTCAAGACATATAAAGGTGTATTCTTATCAGACGTCTCCCAAGAAACTTTGGCAGATGTCCCTGGGACTAATTATAACTGGTAGAAACTCATCCCAGGCTGTGAATGACGACTATTCACAGCCATTGAACTAAAATAAAAGGATTTTGGATTTGATGTGTTGGTGTTTCATGAAGCCTTGGTCAGAACACTATTTAATATGTTGTTTTTGTCTCTCATTTAGTGCTTCTAACATTTAGATCATTTTTTCATGATACACATGAGTCCTTAGCTATGCAACATGTGACTTAACACCCTTGGGAAATATTGTACTGAGAAATTTGCTCATCATGGAGATATTTAACATTTCAAGTAAGCACTAGCTTTGCTCTTGATTTTTGCACTGCAATCATGTAAACAGACTGCTGTACCCTTTCACATAAAGTCACTGTAATGCTGCAATATCACACACACACACATAAATTATATATATATAATTTACAGGTGGCGTTGATATCCCAGTGATGCAGCACGTCATGCATGCAGAAGGACTCTCATGTTTAATTCTAGACATTTTCGCTTTATCAAATAATCTTAGATGACAGAACAGGGAAAAGCTTCTGTCTGTTGAAGATTTTAGTGAATAACAGTATTAGACTGCCTGGATCAGTTGTCTGAATCAGTTTAAAATAGTGAATGTATATTCTTCAAAGTACCTGTATCATTTATCCCCAAACGTCTAAAAGTGGCTACAAAACTTCTTCAGAGTATTCCAGCAGCCAAATTATGCTTGAACTTGGCATGAGTTATCCAAACTTTCAGGCAGACATTTTGTTTCCCTCTTGTCCTGAATCCAACACCATTGCTCTCAACTGGCATCATACAATACCTTAAGTTTGTGCAAAGCCTCTGAAAGAGGTAGGACACATGGTAATGCATGGCAGTAATGCCCTTTGCAAGACTCACACAGCTGCTCCAGAAGCTTCTCCTGGCTATTTTAGCATATGTGTGCATGCATAGCTGCTTGTTTTTATTGGGAGGAGAATGAATTGAAAGTATAATAGAATTATGCTATGGTATATTATCTATATCATGCAAAAAGGAAAATAATTTAAATATTTCTCTCTTTCTTGTTTTGATAATTCTCTGATATGCTCCAATTACATATTAATTTTGACTATCCTGCTCCCACCCCTGAGATATTCAAAAGGGTAGAAATAAGTTTATTCAATGAAAACACATGATCAAACACAAATGTTATTTTAAAAAATGTATCCTGCAGGGGAAAAAAAAATCTATGCAGTTTATAGTGGAATTCTTCTTATGCATATTTATTTAGAAGTATACCCAACTGAGTTCTCTGGGAACTTACTTCTAAGTAAGTGTGTGTAGCTTTGCATTTAATAATCTCTTGAAGCCAGAGTTTAAAATAAGTTTGTTGATACAGAGAAACATGAAGCTTAAAGAGGGACTACAATTTTATATGCTACAGCTTTCTTTCAAGTTGTTCTGTCTTGCCAAATATGGTAAATATTTCTTCTTTGTTGTTACTCAGATATATTTTGTTCATGCAAGGCTTCTGAATTTCATTTCCAGACATTTGTTATTGTAAAGGTTACTGATAAACTTAATTCCAGTGAGTGAGGCCAATAGTTCTCAAATTAAAATAATACGTTATAAACAAGACATGCTATAGCTAAATTCCAATCTTCCCCCCCTTTTTTTGGTGCCTGAAAATGGTTTATGCAGTCATAAGCTATTCTGAATTCTTACTTTTGATAGGTATCATGTATTTAGGGGAAATTCTTCTATAGATTAATGTACATGAATTTATTTTATTTCACACCTTGTTCTCCTACATTATTAGGTTTCCAAAGAAGCAGAGAAGCAGAACAGCTACTGAAATGAAAAGTGGAAGAAGCCAAGCATAATGCTCCACAGTGCAGATTGCAACATATAATCAGATTACTGGGGACTGGGAAGAGAGGCAAAATTTTTACAAAGAGATGAAACCAAAGTCAAATGGAAAAGTTCTTGGTTGATAGTCTATTACCAGCAAAGTTTATTCTTTTATGATGGGTGGCATAGTAGCTCAGTGGTTAACATGCTGGGTTTGTTGGCTGGAAAGTTGGCATCCTAGGTTTGAGACCCAATCTCCATACTACAGGATGAGCTCCCACCCTCACCCCAGCTCCTGCCTATCTAGCAGTTCAAAAGCATGCAAATGTGAGTAAATGGATAGGTACCACTTTGGTAGGAAGACTCCATGATGTCATGCAGGCCACATGACCACAGAAACATCTTCAGACAGAGGTGGCTCAATAGTTTTTTATTTATTTTTATTTATTTATTTGATTTGTCAATCGTTTACAAGATAATAAGTATAAGGGTAAACATACTTATGAATACATGAAATGAATATATATAAGAAAAATAAAAGAAACAATAAAAGAAACAATAGGACAGGGACGGTAGGGACGTTGGTGCACATCCCCTACAGACCTCTTAGGAAAGGGGTGAGGTCAATAGTAAAAGTCTAAGGTTAAAGTTTTTGGGGTTTGGGGAAGAAACCACAGAGTCAGGTAGAGTATTCCAGACATTGACCACTCTGTTGCTGAAGTTGTATTTCCTGCAATCAAGTTTGGTGCGGTTAACCTTGAGTTTGTATCTATTGTATGCTCTTGTATTGTTATGGTTGAAGCTGAAGTATTCATTGACTGGTAGGACATTGCAATGTATGATTTTATATACTATTCTTAGATCAGACTGAAGACGGTGTAGTTCTAGGTTTTCTAGGTCTAGAATTTCAAGTCTGGTGGCATAAGGTATTCTGCAATGAGTAGAGGAGTGTTGAACTCTTCTTGTGAAGTATTTCTGGACTTTCTCAACTGTATTAATATCATACGTGATGTGGGTTCCAGACTGATGAGCTGTATTTGAGAATTGGTTTAACAAATGTTTTGTATGCTCTAGTTAGTAGTGTGATATTACCGGAGAAAAAGCTACGTAGGATTAGGTTAACAACTCTTAATGCCTTTTTGGCTATTATTTATTTATTTATTCGACTTATATGCGCCTCTCGAAGGACTGGCTTACAAATTAAAAACAACACAACAATAAATTAGATAAAAACCAGATTAAACAAATTAAGCCAAAAATCCCAAAATTAAAACTCTAAAAACCACCCCACCCCAGGGTCACAGCCCAGGTTGATTAAACAACCAGGTCTTCAAATCGCGACAGAAGGTGCGGAGGTCAGGGGCCAGGCGGAGCTCCAGGGGAAGTTGATTCCAGAGGTCAGGGGCCACGACAGAGTAGGCCCGTCGTCGGGGGACCACCAGCCGGCACTGCCCGGCTGACGGGACCCCAAGGAGCCCCTGTCTATGGGTTCGCACAGGGCGGTTAGTTTTCGATGGCTATGTAGTTACAGTGGGCTTTAGCACTTAGATCATTAGAGATGAGTACTCCAAAGTCCTTGACAGAGTTTGGATCATCAACAACGTCTTGACTATTCAGCTTGTATTTTATTTTCTGATTTTTTTGCCAATATGTAAGACAGAGCATTTATTTGTTGAGATTTAAAGTTGCCTTTTGTTTGACCATTCAGATATATAGTTGAGGCATAGTCGAAGCAGAGATCAGCACTGCCCCCTATAGTTGCAATGAACAGTGAAGTAAAATCTGCAGGGATTCCTTACCTTTTTAAAAAAAAATCCTGTGGAAAAATTGGTGATTTTTTTGTAACTGATAAAATTATTGTCAGGTAATTATAAAACAATCGCAGGTTCTTAACACTTTGCATAATGTATTTTAAACAGGTAGATACAATATGCATGGCTGGAATTTTAAGATGAGGAGTCCACATTTTTCTTCCTTATATCGGTTTTACTTGGAGTTGTAGCAGGGTTATGACTTCAACTTACAGATTTTATCTTGTTAATTGCTCTTGCAACCGGTTCCTTGAATTTTTGTTGCTTGTAGAACAACAACTGGATTGTTCAACGTTTTGAAAAAACAGAGGAATGCTTGTACTGGCTAACCTTAAGTTGAAAACAAATTTCTAGAAACTTTGTTTTATAATTTAGTTTAATTTAGACCACTTTAAACTTACTATTTTCTAAATCGTTTACATATAGTAAATTTAACTAAAGAAAAAAAGGATTAAAATTTTGCAATGATTTTGGCACATATATTAAAAAGTGCCATTATCCCTAGTGCTTGTGTGTAGACATACATGCATATTCTTTTTCTACCATGAATGTACACAATGCTGTTGGAAAATGCCAATATATATGTACACATTGTGTATGCATTCAATCCTATGTAATATTGATTTTAGTTCTCTTGTACTATATGGTAATTTACACTGTATGGTAATTCATAATTAGTATAATTTGCATTGCTCATTATATGCTTTTTGGCATAATTCAAGCTCCCAAGCCAAAAAGGTAATCATTGTCAAGGAACATACTGTATATTAGTACTGTATATTAGTATATTAGTAGAAAATGCCATTTCAACACGCCAGATATATCTTATTTTTCAGTGTAATCCATGTTCTGGATACAAATGTAAGGAATACCATTTGCACTGTGTTGTAAATGTAGATCCTCATTCCAGATTGTCATGGATAAGAGTGAGTAGCACAGTGTTCCCCGCAGCACATTGAAGTAGTATCTCCCCCCATGCTTTCCCCCTTGTTTTGGAAAATTAATAGTTCTCTCATCCATGAATATGAATAACTTCATCACCTAGAAAATCAAACTTTTTTACATTTGTTAATTATATTAGAGAAGGTATAATCAGGGCAAAGTAATAGACGCAATCTACATAGACTTCTGTAAAGTCTTTGATTCAGCGGTACACGACAAACTGCTCCTAAAACTAAAATCTTATGGTATCTCTTGACACCTGCATAACTGGATAGAAGCATTCCTGTCAAACAGACAACAAATGGTCAAAATTGGGAGTGTCCTATCAAATTCTGTACCTGTCAACAGTGGTGTCCCCCCAAGGCAGGGTTCTAGAACAAACTCTCTTCATACTCTACATAAATGACTTCTGTGATCATATTAAGAGCAACTGTGTTCTCTTCGCTGATGATGTAAAGCTATTCAACACCACAGACAATACTGCTACCCTTCAAAAAGACCCTGACTATATATCAGAATGGTCAAACAAATGGCAACTTCAAATCTCAACAAATAAATGCTCTGTGTTACATATTGGCAAAAAAAAATCAGAAAATAAAATACAGGCTGAATAGTCAAGACCTTGTTGATGATCCAAACTCTGTCAAGGACCTTGGAGTATTCATCTCTAATGATCTAAGTGCTAGAGCCCACTGTAACTACATAGCCAAAAAAGCATTCAGAGTTGTTAACCTAATCTTATGTAGCTTTTTCTCTGGTAATATCACACTCCACATTTCTGGAGCAGCAAGTGAAAATAGTCTTTAGGAACACTTTGCCTTTTAAGCTTGGCATGTGGACAATATATAAACAATCTATACCATATAGGTTTGCTTTAAAATTGGAATAATAAAGAATTGTGATTGTTAATAGCAGTAAAGAATGCTGGCTTGCCAAAGAATCTCAAAGAAAAAAATGTACAAAAATTATGAAGCTTTTTATAGGAAATAAAATTATATTTCATCAACATTTTTATTAAAAGGATCACCATAATACAAAAGAATCCAAGTTATAACACTGGAAGCCCACTGGTTCAGTTAGGTTTTGTCCCTTAGTGAAAAGTTATTGCTTGCTAAATGGGATATGAAGTGATGAAAAGCCATTGTGAGCTTTGGCAAATTATAATTTGCCTCTTTAGGATAGTGTTTTCCATTCTGTAAGTGCTTTCCACTATTTTAAGAGATAAAAATGATATATATCATTATAATGTTCTCACTGAGTTACAAGTTGAAGCATCATAAGCCTGGCTAAAAATTCTCTGCAATTTATTATTCTATTCATGTATTTACATAATTTAGTGTACCACCAACTGCCAAAGTCTCTTAGCAATTTTCAATTTAAACTCAAGATATTAAAAATAATTTAAACCACAATTAAAGGAAATAAGCAGTAAAGTAAATGAAGGCCAGTTCAAATTCTGGGGTCAAAGTCAATCAAGACTCCTATTATGCAGAAAAGGCACTTCAAACAATTTGCAGAGTTTTGTATCACCAAGACTTCTACAACATTATATACTACCTGTTTCCTTCTCTTACGTAGATGGTAGCATATAGCTAGGATTAATGTGGAGAGGGGGAACCTAAACCCAAGAATGCTTCCTTAAGCACATGAAAATGTGATTAATTACTGATAATGACTGAATTTCATTGTTGAAATATGCTCGAGAAACAAGTACAACTTTGGTTGATTAGTAAGAATAATAGTCTTGCAATGCATCAGGCTAGAAACTGGAAGGCTGTGAGTTCCAGTTCTGAACTAGCATGAAAGCCAGTTGGTGACCTTGGCCTCAGGCACTCTCTCTCAGTGCAACTCACCTCATGGGGTTGCTGTTGTGGAAAAACAGGAGGAGGAAGGAATATTAGGTATGTTTGTTACCTTGAATTATTTATAAAAATAAAAAGATGTGATAAAAATCTTTTTAAAAATACAATAAACTATAACAATAAAAGTCCAATTTTAGGATTTTTCAGATAACAAGCCTTGGTGGTGCAGGCTGTTAAAGGCCTAGCACTTAAGTTCCAGCTGCCTGCAATTAGTGCAGGCTCAAATCCCACCAGGCTCAAGGTTGACTCAGCCTTCCATCCTCTCGGGGTAGGTAAATTGAGGACCCAAGATTGTTGGGGGCAATAAGCTGACTTTGTAAAAATGCCACTTAGTAACAAGCAGGCATGTACAATGGAATGAAGGCTATTGCTGAGCACTTTGGGTTGTATCCCAAAATTGTAAGCCACCTGAGTCTTTGGAGAAAGGCATATAAATGTAATTTAAAAAAATTATTGAATAATGGAGGAGAGTGCTTCCCAGATGAATACTCTATACTAGGTCAAAAACAGCTGTAGATCATTGTGATCCCTTGACATGTGAGATGATTCCCCCATCCCATTATTTGAAATGTTGTAAAATATGTCTTTTTTTTTATATTTTTCCTGCTTCTGATGGTTTTTTCCTACAAGAACTTCTCTCTCATTTTTCTCTGGACTTTTGGGCCCCAACTGCTCTGGAAACCGTTTCAAGGAAAAAAGAGTAGCTGGAAGCTCACTCTTTTTGGAGAGCTAAATGATGCAGCGTACAAATAAACACAATGTGGCATATGGACATTGATAAAGGAGTGAGGGAGATTATGTGTGCAAGCAATTTATTTCATCTGTGCATGAAATAGAAGTCAGGGAATTTTGCTTCCTGTTTTCAGAGCTTTAACATTGACAATAGAGATGACCGTGGCTAATCTTTAAACTGTTGTTGAGCAATTGAGGCACATAAATGGTAGTAGTATGGAAGTGCTCTGTGCATGGTTCTTTTTCTGAGTGCTTTAGATATACAAGTCTGAAAAGATGTATACATCTGGTGGAATTAAACTGTACACAATGCATTACATACCTACTGAAATTTAAGCTGAGTTTTCTGAAGTTTAAATCCAGTGGACTACTGTGGTGGGATTCAAAAATTCAGACATGGATTTTATATAACCAACCTTTTTCAGTGGACGGAAAAAGCTTGTCCAATGCAGAGAGGACTTAAAGGATATTTTCTATAAAGTTTATTCTCTACCTAATTTAAAGTATTACTGTATGGGACTGATACTAGAATCTGATAGTTAAGAGACATTCAATACTTTTCTTAAGTAATGATGCTCCATCAATAATTCTAACTTCTCACAAAGGAAACAGATAAGGAATTCAAGAAGAACAACTGGGACCAATGGCTCCTGTAGTCCTTACATTTGGATCAGGAGAATAGATAAGACAGATGTACTGCTCCCATTGCCTTCTCTCCTAGATGGCATC
>SOZL01001071.1:0-14267 GCA_009733165.1 Naja naja
AAGACTGAAGATGTGCCTCATCCCAACAAACTGGCGCCTGTGGTAATTATGAGTCTTTCCGCCCCATAGAAGAGATCCTTTGTTGATGGATGGATTTGTCCACCAAAGTAGGGAGAGTCTCACTTTTTAGGCACCCGGACCCTTGCTGCTGAGTTGCTGTGACCTGACCTTTGATACGGCAGGAGAAACCACTGGAGCCCCTAACGGGAAGCGAGCCCAGGAACAATGGAAATGGAAGAAATCAATTTACCTAGCAATGTTGACAAGTCAGCTAGTGGAACCTGCCAAGATCTAATACGCTGGGCCAAGTTCTGTGCTTTCTAAGCGATCTGGGGAGAGGAAAACTTTTTCCTCAATAGTATCAATTATTGCCCAGATGGGTCAACCGGTTGACGGGAGAGATGACTCTTCTTCCAATTAATGGAAAACCCGTGTTGCTGTAACACTTGCAACGCGGAGCTTGGTGTCCATGTGAGCTTGTCTAGCTGAATGGGATAAGATTAGGATATCGTCCAGGTAACACTGGAGCCTAACCGAATTCCCTAAGGTGAGCCGCCAGGGCCGCCAGAACCTTCGTGAACGCCCTGGGGCAGAGGAAAGGAAGGGAAGGGCAACATACTCATAATGGTGATTATTATAACAAAATCTAAGAAATTTCGAATGGGCAGGCCGAATTGGTATGTGCAGATACGCCTCTGTCAGATCGATGGAAGATAAGAAATCACCTCGTCTGTCGCTAAGGAGGATAGACTGGAGGGTGCTCATCTTAAATTTACAATAGACCAGCGATCGGTTAAGCTGTTTGAGGTCCAAGATTGCCCTCCAGCCCCCTGAGGCTTTTAGGACAATGAAGAGCAAAGAATAGAAACCCAGTCCCTGCTGGTCCTTGGGAACCGATTGAATGGCCCTGATGTGTAGCAAGTGGCCAATTGCGGACTCCATCAGGGCCCTTTTTTCCGGGACCCTAGAAATCGGGCATTGCATAAAGAAACTTGGGGGGGGCAGAAAGGAACTCTAACGCTAGTCCAAAACGAATGGTGTCACGCACCCAGGCATCAGAAGTGGACAACTCCCAACGGTCAGCAAAGAAACCAAACCTATGGGAGCTAGATCCCTTTGGTTAACGGGATCTACGAGATCCTCGACTCGGCAGTCCCCTGAATCCTCTCTTGCCCTGACCCCCCGTCGACCCCTGTCTGAAAAATCCGACCTGTCTGAGTGTTGGTTGCCCCTGTAACCCGATCCCCTGAAGGTCCTGGAGGAGAAAGAACTCTGGAAGTAGGGACGGGAGGGGCCCCTGTGAAAGGGCTGAGAGAACCTGCTGTCAGAATGACAAAGAAGGGAAGGGAGGATCTTTCGTTTGTTCCTTGTCTCTATTAATAGAGGATCTAGGGCCAACCCAAACAATCTATTAGCCGACACCGGGGAGGAAACAAGTTTCCATTTATTTTTACTATCCACCTGCCAATGCTTGAGCCACAGTAATCTACGGGCAGTAACCTGTGAGGCAATGGCCCTGGCTGAGAACTTTACAGCGTGAAAGGTAGCGTCGGTGGAGAATTCCATAGCTGCAATTAGTTTTGCTACATCCTGGTGAGCCCTAACATTGAACTTGAATGGTATCCCTCAGGTGGCGGAGCCACCTGAGTGATGCCCTGGTGAAGAATGATGCTGCCGCGGGCTGCCTTGATAGCCCAGGCATCTGCTTGGTGGGCTTTACGGAGGGCAATCTCGGCCTTCTTATCGTCAGTCTTTAGGGCATCCTCTGCCTCAATGGGGACATTGGAAGAGGAGGCCAGGGCTACTACTGGATCATCGACTCGGGTGACCAAATTATTAGCAAATTCTGGATCCAGATTGAAAACTTTTTATCAAAATTGAAGGGCCAGGAAAGATGTTGCTGACATCCACTGCTTATGGAGGAGGTCCGAGAACATTTTGGGGACCGGAATAACCTCCTCCTCATTAACTGGCTGAGAGAAGACCAGATCATCATCAGCCTCAGAATCTGTAGTATGTGGGACTGAGGGGGGGTTGGAATGCGGCTGTGGTTTTCGCTTTGGAAAGAAGGGACTTGAACAACTGTGGTTGGAAGAGGCCTGTGAAGGTTGGGTGGTCCGGTTTACGCCCCGCCATCGACATCCCCCTTTCTGTGGACGGGAGCCCAAGGGGGTCCTCACTCTGTTGAACAGAGACCGAGTCAATCTGAGCGAGGGGGTCCTCTTTGTCCCCCCCTGATCCTGAATGAGATGAGGGTGAAAATCTCTGAATTGAGATACCTGTGAAACGACTGAGTCTGCTCTGACCGAGGATCTCATGGAGCGCGAGTCACCTTCTCAGAAAAACACAAACAGGGAAGAATTATAATTAGATATGTAATCAGATTGGTGGCTGCCTGGACGGTTGGCACGTCCCGGGTCCCGCTTCAGCAACTGGGCAAGGCACCCCAAAGGAAAACACACTCCCCTTTTGAAAGATGTATAGAGACTCGTGAGTATAAGCAATATATATTACAGTTATTGCTAATATTTAGAATGGTTGGTAGCTGAGATAAAGAAGAGTCTCACCAGAAAAAAGGGTATGCCAAATTGAGAACTAGTTCATAGAGCAGAAAAAAACACTTATTGGGCCCTTATCAACCGCTCCCAAAGGCCCAGGCCTGGGGATTAGTTGGATAATATTGATTGCTGTGCTAATAGACAAAATAAGGGTAGAATTTACCCAGTACTAGACAAAAGGGCACCAAAGCACCTGTGAGAGAGCCAACTAAGAAAAGGTCTCTAGACCAACAACAATTCTTCCTCTGAAAAAATCAGGATTGTATCCTAGGCCCCTTCACAAAGGGAGCCTGGGGAGAAAGGCACAGAAGAATCTACTCACAGGGAGCTGGCAGCAGCCAGTCAGGGCCCTCATGAAGCCTCATGGGGAAAACGCCCTGGAATAAAGGGGAGTGAGCACCTGCAAGCCGCAACTACCCCCAGAAGAGAAAAAACGGCACCAATCGCTCCTTGGCGCCAGCACAGCTCTGCCGCCCCAATGCATGGCGTGTTACAAAGAGAGCGCAGAAACGGGGAATCGGACTCCTGCCCCTACCCCCAGCGTTCTCAGTGGGGAGGATTCAAAGAATCTGAGAGAAAACCACAAAGGAAGGGGCGTATCGGCAGCACCACAAGTTGTTTTAAAAAGAAAACGGCAAGTAGGGGAAACGAAAATCAAGGCTGAGAGAAGAGGGGAAATCGTGAAGCTCTCCTCTGAACTGCCGAAGCGCTAGCCAAGAGCTTCCGACTGCTGCAAAGAGTTGCAGTCAGCTATTTAACAGCAAGGAGAGATAATTTAGAATCAATTGAAAGGAAAACAATTTGAGAGAAGCCAATTGAGGAATAGAATACCTTTAGATTATTCCTGCTCCGACCACAAAAAGAGCTGCCTATCCGAACCGAAGGCTGAGCTAAACTGGGGACGATGGGAGGAGAGGAGGAGGAGTCAGAACGTCCTTCAGTAAAGCTCAGCCTATCGGAACGGAGAGACTGAGCACCTCCCACTTCCTGGATGCTCAGAGCAGCTCGCTGGAGAATATGAAAGAAGTAAACATGCACCCATTTAACAGACATGTAATCCTACACACTCACAGCAAGAAACAGAAAAGTCACACATTAGGTAAATGTATTGTACTTCTGTACTTTTGACATATTCCAGGGGCTAATGGAATTTGTGTTCAGTAGTGGATGCAGTGATTTCAATTGTTGGGTGTCCCTTTGCTCAATTTCCTAATAGACCTCTATTATTGTCTCTTGGCTTGGAGGTGGAGGCTAAAGCACACAGGTGGTAATATACAGCAATGGGAGCTTAGAGAAGGTAGAAGGAAGTTGGTATTAGCTGGCCAATTATCAATTTGAGAGGTCAGGTGCCTGATTGGCCTCAACACCATCTTGCTCTGTGACCTCACTTGCCATGCTAAAAAGAATCTGTTTTGCCTACTCCATTTTGCTGCTGCTCTGTAATATTTATCAGTAGAATCAGCAAAAGATGCTGCAGAAGGTGGTATCCACTCTTTGCCTGGGTAGTGGAAGCACCACAGCTAGCAAGGTAATAAAAAAAGAAAAAACTTCCATCACAGGCTATCAGCTGCCTACTTAATTGCCAAGGTTCCGACTGACAAACCCAACCAAGCCAGCTCTAGCTTTGTGAAGATCTTCTCCTTGGCCAAGTAGCCCGATATGTCCTTCATTAGGGGAATAAATGAGATGTGTGATAGTCGAAATCTTGACACTAATAGCCATTGAGGAAGTGATCCTTTGGCTCCGAATTGCACTAAGATTGTTCCCTTTTTCTTGAAAGATGGTGGCACATTTAGGAGTCTTGTTCATATTCTTTCTGCATTGTAAGTATAATTTGAGGTGGGGAACTTACCTCGTAACAGAGAGAAGTGGGTATAACCCACAAAGCCCTGGAACTTGGGATCTGTTGGGGACACAATCAGCCTTTAGACTGACTGGTTTTGGGTTTCTCTGTTTTGTCTATAGTCTACTTTGTGGCCTGAGTCCCAAGGTTGACCTAGTGCAAGGATCAGAGATTCAGTGTTTATAGTTTATTTTCTAATCAGGCATAGAGGTGGCTTTTGGTACCCTACATAAATGAAAGTCCTATGGTAAATTCTTGGATCAGGCAGACACGATCAGGCAATGATGAAAACTGATTGTGGCTTGTTGGACTGTCATACTGATTCAGTAGCAAACACAGAACAGACCCTCAATCCCACAGAGGGACTTGCAAACAGCACAAAATGTCAGGCAAGTGGCAGGTAGGAAGTTTCCTTCTAGGCAGAGTAGAACCACTTCAGCTCTAAGGGCAGGCATACTGGCTTGGGAATTCTTGGAATTGAAGTCCACACACCTTAAAAGTGGCCAAAGTTGGAAAATCTTGTGGTTTTTTTTTAAAATTACATTTATATGCCGCCCTTCTCCAAAGACTCAGGGCGGCTTACAATTTTTGGGATACAACCCAGTGTGCTCAGCAATAGCCTTCATTCCATTGTATATGCCTGCTTATTACTAAGCGGCATTTTTACAAGGTCAGCTAATTGCTCTCCTCCTACCTCGCGGGGCGGTCGCAATCGGTGTTAGCAGGGGGGCAGAGATCGGCCCCGAGGGCACTCACTTGTGGGGTCCCTCAGGGGTGGTCCTCTCCCCTTTTATTTAATATCTACATGAAACCGCTGGGTGAGATCATTCGTGGTTTTGGGGTGAGGTATCATCAATATTCTGATGATACACAGTTATATATCTCCACCCCAGGCCAGATCAGTGATGCCCTCTCCGTGATGACTCGCTGTCTGGATGCACGGATCTGGATGGACGGAAATATGCTTCGACTCAACCCGGCCAAGACTGAGTGGCTGTACATACCGGCATCGCGGTCCAGTTTGGAATGTCCATCGTTGACCATAGGGGAGTGGTGCTGCCCCTGTGGATAGGGCTAGGAATCTGGGGTCCTCCTGGATGCACGGCTCCGGTTGGAGGAGCAGGTGGGAGCCGTCACCAGGGGGCTTTGCCCAGATCCGGCTGGTTCGCCAGCCGCCGTTCTGGACCGCGATGCCCTGCGTACGGTCACTCATGCCCTTGTTACTGCGACTCGACTACTGCAACGCTCTCTATCTAGGACTGCCCTTGCACACCATCCGGAGATTGCAGCTGGTGCAAAATGCGGCGGCGGTGGTGATGGGAGTTCCCCAGTTCTCCCATGTTGCCCCCCTCCTGCGTGGCCTGCATTGGTTGCCGGTTGCGCTCCGGTGAGTTCAAGGTTCTAACTTTAACATACAAAGTCCTTCACGACATGGGTCCCTATTATTTAAGGGAGCGACTGCTGCCGACATCGAACACTAACCGCCCTGTGATCTCACAGACAGGGGCTCCTTGGGGTCCGTCAGCCGGACAGTGCCGGCTGGCGGTCCCCGACGACGGCCTACTCTGTTGCGGCCCCGGACCTCTGGAATCAACTTCCCTGGAGCTGCCTGGCCCCTGACCTCCGCACTTTCCGTCGCGACCTGAAGACCTGGTTGTTTAACCAATCCGGGCTGTGACCCTGGGGTGGGGTGGTTTTTTAGAGTTTTAATGCTGTCATTTTAGTGTTAATTCGGCTTGATTGTTTAATTTGGTTTTATCTAATTTATTGTTGTGTGATTTTATTTTGTAAGCCGCCCCGAGTCCTTTTGGAGAGGGGGCGGCATATAAGTCGAATAAATAAATAAATAAATAAATAAATAAATAACAATCTTGGGTCCTCACTTTACCTACCCCGAGAGGATGGAAGGTGTTAAGGTATGCAAAGAACTTTTCTGTGCATTGTGAAGGAACATGTGAAGAACTATTTCAGTGAATTACAATTTCATCAGAGGATAATGAGGACTGCAGAAAAAACAATTACTACCAGCCTGCCTTCAGTTGAGGACCTGTATACTGCACAAGTCAAAAAAAGAGTTGTGAAAATATTTACAGACCCCTCACATCCCGGGCATAAACTGTTTCAACTCCTTCCCTCAAAACAACACTATAGAGCACTGCACACCAGAACAACTAGACACAAGGACAGTTTTTTCCCGAGTGCCATCACTCTGCTAAACAAATAATTCCCTCAACACTGTCCAACTATTTACAAAGTCTGCACTACTATTACTATTACTCTTGTCATCACTCCTTATCGCCCATCCCCTCCCACTTGTGACTGTATGATTGTAACTTTGTCGCTCGTATCCTTACGATTTATATGGACTCTTTCCTAGTATGATTTGATTGCTTATTGTACCCTATGATTATTATTAAGTGTTGTATCTTATGATTCTTGACTCTCAACGAATGTATCTTTTCTTTTATGTATACCGAGAGCATTTGCACCAAGACAAATTCCTTGTTGTGTCCAATCACACTTGGCCAATAAAAGAATTCCGTTCTATTCTATTCTAATTCTATCAACTTCATCAGGTAGTAGAGCAAAACTAAAGCAAAGTAGTTTGGTTTAGTTATTTCAGAGCAGTATAATGAATCTCCCAGCAAGAGCAGTTTTAGCAAACATTTCTGAAGTCAGGGTTATGTAAGCATTTAATCTAAGAACATGTTTGTTTTTAAGTAAAATCACACAATTTGAGCATGACCAAGTGTTGAAAGAAAATGGAGCATAAGCTGAAAAGTTCTGACAGCTATAATACAATGGTCTGGCCCCAGGCTCAAAAGAATAAAAACAGTGGGGTAAAATGAGAATAAGGCACACTTAATGTCAATTTGAGAGACAGTAGGGCCACTGTATTTTGGCAGTGGATACGAAGATATATACTTCAAGAGGGATAATATGAAGCAATGCACACAGACAAGCTTGTGGAGTCAAGGCCTTCAGGCAGGAAGAATTCACACCACAGTGTCTTGATTCCCGGGGGACAGAGAGTCCGACATAACAAAAGAAACTTATCTGGACACCATAAAATCTCCAGAATGTTTTAGCCATTGCCCAGGCTGCCTGGATTTCCAACAGTTATTACACACACCTGGAGGGCACCCAGATTCTGAAAAATATTCTCTAATGTTTACATTCCATATGAATTACCATTATGAGACAAACCTTTTCAGTATCTTTGCTGTGCTTCTTACAAGAGAGGCCAGAAATTAGAACTGGGTGTGAAGGGGAAAAAAAATTCAAATGAGAAATATTAGAGTATAAAATTCCTGTCCTTTATCTAATGTAGCTGGCATAATGGCCTAGATTTTCCTTACAAAATATATTGTTTATCACATATCTTCCATAAATACAGGCAGAACTTCACACATCTCCAGAGTCAATGTATAGTAAGAGATGAGAGTTTGTACTTCTTATAATTATCTTTCCTGGCCTGCTAGAAATCACAATGACCCACTTCCCTGGAAGTTTTTTGGAGGTTCTCATCTTGCTGTTTCAAATGTCAAAATTCCACCAGAGGTGTGTGTGTGTATGTGTGTGTGTGTGTGTGTATATATGGCACAAGCACAAAGCCGAAGACACCAGCCTGAAGATGGCGAGTGGGATCTCGTCAAAACATCGCCAAGGTATTCTCAATCTTACATGGGACAAGACCAATACACCAAGACCTACATGTATAATATATATATATACATATATATATATGTTCTCCTAATTTTACAAACTGAATATTTTCTCCTTATTAAAGACTGCCTATTGTGTAAACATAATCCTTGTTTTATTTAATACAGGTTGTCCTCGTCATATGACATAATTGAGCCCAAAATTTATGTTGTTAAGCAAGACACGGTTAAGTGAGTTTTGCCCATTTAACACAGTTGTTAAGTGAATCACTGCAGTTGATAAATTACTTTCCCAGTTCTTAAGTGAATCTGGATTCCCCATTGACTTTGCTTGTCAGGTCACAAAAGGGGATCACATGACCCCAGGACATGCAACTGTCATAAATATGAACCAGTTCCCAAGCATCCAAAGTTTGATGACATGATCATAGGGATGCTGCAAAGGTCGTAACTTTGAAAAATGGTCATAAATCACATTTTTCAGTGCCATGGTAACTGAATGGTCACTAAACAAAGTGTTGTAAGTTGAGACCTACCTATGTAACATAAAGACTCTTTTAAGTTGACTTCAACTTCTGATGACTTCAAGGAATGTGGAACTTCTTAAAATTTGTTTGCCATTGTTTTTTTGACTTCACAATCTAGCCAGCCTATCGTCTTGGTATTTTTGATGGCTCCTATCCAAGTACTAAAGAAGACTTGCCCCCCATTTGGTTTCTGAAGATCAAGCATGGATGGGTGTGTGCTGCCATCTAGCTAGGATCCTTTGAGTTTTAAAATTGTACAATTTATTTAGACCAAGGGTAGGCATACAGACTTAAAAAAAAAATCCCCTGCAGAGGATTGGAAATTGACACGGTGATCTATTTGTGAGCAGGGGCAGGGTTTCAGAGTTTGGTGGATTAGTATTTTTGATGAACAAACATAAAAGAAGACCTACAAACACATCCCAAAGTGTAGTGGTGGAGAATTACTCTTCCTTTTGGTTTGCCACTTTGGGCATTTTTTCTTTAGAGTTAAAAAAAGGTTGGGAGACAGAGACAGGTTGGTCTTCTTTAGTTTCTCTGTATGCTGTCCCCTATCCTATTATTTCTATGTCCTTCTCCTAATTTTAATAAGACTTCTTAATTTGAAACTTGGAATATGACAGCAGACTTTTGACAATTCAATTTTTCTCTTTCTATAGAACTACTGGTATGACCAAGCAGGGACATAGAATATAGATGAAAGTCAGTCAATGCGACTGGGAATTTAACCCAATAAATAGCTCCCTTCCAGATGGAAATATAGCTTCTTCCTGTTCCTCATCCTTAGACAGTAGTGAACTGAATAATGGCCACAAATGTATAGTCTAGCATCACAAGCTGAAACTCTTGCTTTTTTATTTTATATAATAAAATATATAGTTTGCATTTATTCCTTTCCTGGTCTCCAGATTAGGAGCCAGTGAAGTTTGGCACTGATTTGTGTTCTTTCACTGGATTTAAATGGTTAGTCGAGTGTTTTGTGGCATTTATTTTATTCCTTAAACTCCTCAAAGTTTTCCCCAAAGGGCCCTAGGCTATCCATTTTGAAGTATGATCTTGCTATAGTATACAAAGCATGGCATGATCTTCATGATAGCATATGTCTATATAGCTTTGCAAGTGTATATTCTGCTAGCAAACTTGAAAACTCCTCCAAGCTGGTGCCCTCTATGCTCTTGGCACTAAAATCTTAAATAACTTTCTTTTCCAGCTATGAAGAAAATTAGCAGATTTTTTATAACTGGTGCATTGTGTATAGTTCAGCTTTCCCCCAATCTGGCACACCTCAAGGTAAAGGGAGTACCAGAATTCCCACCTCCCAGAAAATGACCAATAGCCAAAATAAGGTATGTTAGAATTAGCACATGCATGGGACTAATACTGTATATAAGTCTTTCCCCACAACAATGAAGCCCTATTTATTAAAAAGGATAACTTTGCTGTTCCTAAAATCTGAAGGATCCCTACTTTATTATACTTTTGGAAGACCATGAACACCTGGTTGTTCCCACAGACATTGGGCTAGGATGGAGATTCATCTGTGAGGTTGTTTGGTCTGATGCCTGCAGGTGGTTTTGCTTTTATCCTTGTTTTTATTGATTGTTGTGAGCAGCCTAGGATCAGTATACAAGATAGGCAGTCATGTAAATTCTGTCAATAAATAAATGAAGGATATAGTTTAGGCTGCAATCTCTTATACGTCTAAGATTACACTCCAATAATCTCAATATGCTTTACCCTACACAATACCTCATAAATTTCCTGATAAATATTAGCCCAGGTCAGAAACCTTTGCTTCTAAAGTTAAAGCTCGCTCAATTTCTAAGACATTGGGCTTCAACTCTCATCTGGGCCTCAAGCCTCATCTGAAATGTAAAAACAAGTTCACTGATGCAAGGACTATCACAACCTCCCTAAAGTTGGTGCATTATAGGGATGTTTGACTTGTAACCTGTATAATTTCCAACCAGAACTGCTGCTGTACACTTTTGATATAAGTTACAGCCCAATAGATCCAAAGCTGTAATTCCCAACTTGTGACCCAGGAATAACAGGGAATCTGAGGGAGTATTTAAGATGGCACCTAATTACAATATATAAAATGGGACACTTGTAAATATTTGAGCCAGATATCCAATCATTTGTCTTCACAAAACTACAGAGTAGTTTTATTTCTCCCTTCTTTAGTATTCTTATTTATATTGTAAATTCTTGTAATTTATACAGGAAAATATTTTCATTCTTAAGAAACATAGACAACTGACAGCAGAAAAATATCATTTTCCAGTTGTGCTCCCTAGAGAATGAACAAAACAACCAAAACCATATGAAGGATCGTCTTCATTATAACGATCTGGGAGAAATGGAAGACTTTGTTGGAAAAATAAAAGACCAAACCATGCTTCTTGCACTGACTGGGAAGTTGTTCAAATCCAGGAAAATTAAATTTTTATATATTCTTCAAGCACTCTAAGAGGACTGCAAATATTAGAAGAAACAACATTGAAATGTGGTTTGAAAGATACTTTTCAGAGAAATATGAACACTTTTAAAATAACTATGATTTTTAAGATTTTTAATTTTTCTTCTGTGCTGCTTTTTGTTTTCTTTGATTTTTAAGGTATTTTGATGATTTCCACAGGTTTCATTTAATAAAATTGGATGGTAGCTGAGAACTATTAGCTATAAAGTGATTAATAAATATTTGAAATAAGAAATAAATCAATTGGCAGAGGACTTATGAAGTTGCTTTTTACAACAAATGGAGAAAGACTTGCCTCATTTTCAAACTATTGGCTGTTTAAACTTCAATTTGAAATCTTTAGTTCATCTCTAAGAGATTGAAATAGCATCCATTCAAGAGTCATTGACAAACTTGGAAGAAAAAAAAAGTAAAGTATTAAGGGTTTTCTCAGCATCCAGCTGGAATGAAATCAACTTTGAATCTCTACATTTAATTTACTGCACTACTGCTCCTCTTTTGCTTGCAACATGCAGCAGGTATATTTAGTTCATCCCTCTCTTCCTAACTACCTCTTTTCCTTGAGCACAAAGGTCCTCATTGCTTTTTATAGTTCCCAATGGTTGCTTTAATCACACATGTTTTTCACTGAAGAAACTTTCTTATCTGTATCTGGGTCATTCATCTTCATGAGCGCATACCAAAACAGCTAATTTTATTATAGCATAGTCAGCCTACTATGTAAAACTTCTTTCAGGAGGCAAGTTACCAGAAGTATACCAGAAGAGAAATACTCTAGAAACAAATCAATCTGGCACTTCTGCTTTTCTTTTAAGGATACACTAGGTGGTACCTATAGGGATTTTTCTGTTTTAGTGGTTTAGATGATCAAATCATCAATATGCTGATGATACACAGTTATATATCTCCACCCCAAACCAGATCAGTGATGCCCTCTCCATGATGACTCGCTGTCTGGATGTGGTATGGATCTGGATGGACAGAAACATGCTTCGACTCAACCCGGCCAAGACTGAGTGGTTGTGCATACCGGCATCTCGGTCCAGTTTGGAATGTCCATTGTTGACCATAGGGGGAGTGGTGTTGCCCCCTGTGGATAGGGCGAGGAACCTGGGGGTCCTCCTGGATGCACAGCTCTGGTTGGAGGAGCAGGTGGGAGCTGTCGCCAGGGGGGCCTTTGCCCAGGTCCGGCTGGTTCGCCAGCTTCGCCCGTTCCTGGACCGGGATGCCCTGCGTACAGTCACTCATGCCCTTGTTACTTCGCGACTCGACTACTGCAACGCTCTCTATTTAGGACTGCCCTTGCATACCATCCGGAGATTGCAGCTGGTGCAAAATGCGGCGGCACGGGTGGTGATGGGAGTTTCCCGGTTCTCCCATGTTACCCCCCTCCTGCGCTGCCTGCATTGGTTGCCGGTTGCACTCCGGGTGAGATTCAAGGTTCTGGTTTTAACATACAAAGTCCTACATGACATGGGTCCTTACTATCTTAGGGAGCGACTCCTGCTGACATCAAATACTAACCGCCCTGTGCGAAGCTCATAGGCAGGGCTCCTGGGGTCCCGTCGGCCGGGCAATGCCGGCTGGCGGTTCCCCGACGACGTGCCTATTCTGTCGCAGTCCCTGACCTCTGGAATCAACTTCCCTTGGGGCTCCGCCTGGCCCCTGACCTCCGCACCTTCCGCCATGATCTGAAGACCTGGTTGTTTAACCAATCCGGGCTGTGACCCTTGGGTGGGATGGTTTTAACGTTCGTATTAATTTTAATTTTGTATTATGTCTTGGGGCTTGTCTAGTTTAACTCTTTTTAAGTATTTATTGTTATTGTTGTTTTTTAATTGTGAGCCCGAGTCTTCGGAGATGGGGCGGCATACAAGTCCCACTAATAAATAAATAAATAAATAAATAAATAAATAAATAAATAAATAAATGCATTTCAGTCAATCTATAAGAAGATGAAGGGGGATCTTTGTCTAGATGACTGTTAACCAGACAAAGCTTATAACATGCCTCAGGTATGTAATGCAGGAGATGGGGCCTGATGGATTACATCCCAGAGTTTTAAAGGAGCTGGCAGAGGTCATCTCAGAACCATTGCACCATATCTTTCAAAAATCCTGCAGCACCGGAGGACTACCAGAGGACTGGAAAAGAGCGGATGTGTTTCCCATCTTCAAAAAAGGAAAAAAAACAGACCCAGGAAACTATAGACCAATCAGCCTAACATCAATACCCGGGAAGATACTGCAAAAGATAATAAAAAAACAGATCTGCCTAGAAACAAGTAAAGTAATAACTAGCAGTCAGCACGGGTTTCTTAAGAACAGATCATGCCAAACCAATTTCATTCTTCAACATAGTGACTAAATTAGTAGACCAGCAAAATACTGTGGGCATAATATATTTAGATTTCAGCAAGGCATTCAACAAAGTAGACCACAACCTACTTCTTAGTAAGCTAGAAAAAAGTGGAATAGATAGCACCACCACTAGATGGACTCAAACTGGCTGACAAACTGTAGTCCTTAATGGGTCTAAGTCTACATGGAGGGAAGTAAGCAGTGGGGTGCCACAAGGTTCCATCTTAGGCCCAGTACTTTTCAATATCTTCATTAACGAAATAGAAGGGGAACTTACCAAATTTGCAGATGATACTAAGCTGGCAGGAATAGCCAACAACCAAGAAGATAGGCTCAAGATCCGATGAATCTTGACAGACTAGAACACTGGGCTGTATCTAACAAAATGAAATTCAATGTAGAAAAAGTAAAGTCCCACTTAGGCAAGAAAAATCAGAAGTACACATATAGACTGGGTACCAATAGCAGTAACTGTGAGGGATCTTGGAGTCTTAGTGGACAACCAGCTAAATATGAGCCAGCAGTGCAGCAGCAGCCAAAAAGCTAATGTAATCCTAAATTGTATTAACAGAGGGATACAATCAAGATCAAGGGAGGTACTAATAGCACTCTATAAAGCCTTAGTAAGACCACACCTAGAGTACTGCATCCAATTTTGGTCACCATATTATAAAAAGATGTTGAGACTCTAGAAAAGTGCAGAGAAGAGCAACCAGGATGATTAGGGGACTGGAGACTAAAACATATGAAGAACGGATACAGGAACTGGGCATGGCTAGTCTAGTAAAGAGAAGGACCAGGGAGATATGATAGCAGTCTTCCAATATTTGAG
>SOZL01001072.1:0-14863 GCA_009733165.1 Naja naja
GACCTGAGGGGCTCATCTTCCAGCATCATATCTTTTTGCCTTTTGGTACTATCCATGGGGTTTTCATGGCAAAGATACTGGAGTGGGTTGCCATTTCCTTCTTCAGTGGATCAGTTTTGTCAGAGCTCTCTGTTATGACCTGTTTGTCTTGGGTGGCCCTGCATGGCATAGCTCATAGCTTCATTGAGCTACTCAAGTCCCTTGGCCACAACAAGGCAATAATCATGAAGGAGCATCCAGCAGTTAGTTTGTCTAAAATATTATTTTTAATTTTCAGATCCATTTTTAAGATTTTTTTTTCAAATTTCTGAAGTGCTAGTCATACTCTATAGTATGTCTATAAGCTCCAAATAAATATAATTTTAATGCTCTTATGGAAGAAAACTTGACCTGTTTTTAAAGCAGGAATGTACTAGTCCTGTGCTTCATAGAAATTGATTTAAACCAGTAAAGAGAACTGAGTTCCTACAGCTGTGTATTGATAATTCTATTATCACTGGGGTGTTGCCAGTTTTTGTTTGCGTCTGTCTTTTTGTGAAAGTCCTTTTAACTTGTTGTGACTTTAGTTAAGGGTAACACCTGTTTGCTTACTCTGTGCTGCCCAGTTCTAGATGCTGCCAGCTACAAAAGCAGAACTGGGTTTATTACCCACACTGTAATTCCATTCAGTGGGTGGGATTCAGCCAGGATGTGCCGGTTCAGGCGAACCAGTAGTAAAAATTCTGGCTGGCCCCTCCCTTTCCCACCCAGTCACTCCTCATCTCATTCTTGCTCCCAGGGGGCTGCAGGGAGGTCTACTATGCTGCATGGCTGGGAGCTGCAAAGCGGCAATGGAACAGCAGCCTCGATCAGCTGGGAGATTAATCAGTCATTTCAGTCAGACCTTACAACTTCGGGAGATCTTTTTCCCTTCAGAAGTTAGAAGTCTGACTGAACCTTTTTTTTAAACTGGTAGTCACATGGTCATCTTTTGTTGCCCTGCATGGAGGCATTCCACCATTCTCTCACTAACCTGCTTTCCGGGGCAACAAAAGGAAGAATGAATGAATATAACTTTATTATGGTCTTAGACCAGCAATAGACATCACTATTTACAATATACATACAAATACTGACACATTATAATACATTAATAGTGGATAAAAACATCTGTTAAGAAAATACATGTTCTCAAACAGTTAGGGGCACTCCCTGGTTTATATGAGTGGAGAGCCAATAAGTATGTGTGTAAATATCATTTTCCAAAGTTTGTTCTATCTCCAAAAATTGTCACAAATTGACAGCTATCATTCTGTAACCAATTTTTTTCTAGTAGACATTGCAGCAACACAGAATTTTGCCACTGCATGAATAATAGCTGGGTTCGAATCCTGGAGGAAAGCCTACATAACAATTGTCTGCCCTCCCTGGCAAGCTCTCTAGTAAGGGAAGAATATACAATGACCTATAAACTCTGTATAACTCACAGTACAATAAAACATGTGAGATATCTTCAATTTCTCCTTTACCACGTATACATACCCATTCTGCTATTAGTGTTTTCTTATACCTGCCCTGAGGGACTGCTGATGGGAGAATATTAAATCTGGCTCTGAAGAAAGCTATTCTTTGTTTTGGGAAGATCAGATCATTCAGATATCTTGCCGATTCCCACGCTCCCTGTTTGATTCTGTCCCTGCTATGGCAAGCCAACCTATTTAATTCTTCTTGGAACTCCATGTCCTTCATTTTATTGATTACTACTTGCTTTGCTTGGTCAAAACCTAGGGACATTAAGAATACTGGTAAGAGTCCATAGGAGCCCCACTTGTGATATATTGCCTGCTTCCAGAGGAAGGGGTAGTTATCAATCAGTACAAGAGGGGTCAGTCCCTCTGGGAAGAAATGCACTTTTAGCCAATGAATGATCATCATCTTCGAGGCTCTTACCTGAATTTGAGGCATGCCTGTCTCGATTCTTACCTGGGCATTTGGAGTTCCTTTGGGTGCAGCTAAGATGGCTCGCAGGAATTTGGTTTGTATAGGTTCTAGCAAGTCTTTTTTTGCAAGGATTCCTGTTTGTGCCCCATATAGGATTTGTGCTAATGTTTTGACCTCAAAAAGTTTTAAGGCCGCAGATACTAATTGCCCTCCACCGGAGTAAAAAAAAAGTGTTTAATTGCATTTGAGAGCCTATTGCAGTGTGTGATCCAGGTGTGCCCTCCATGTCCCTTGTGAGTGGAAAACTACCCCAAGATATCTGAATGTCCTGACCTGTTCTAGACTATACCCTTCTATTTTCCAGGAGTATTGTCTAGGTCTTTTAGCAAAAACTAAAACTTTTGATTTATTGAAGTTAAGGACCAGGTTATTCTGTTTACAAAATTCAAGTGTTGCCGTGATTGCTCTCTTCAGACCTATTGCAGTTTGTGAGATTATAGCAGCATTGTCAGCATATAGGAAAATTGGGATTTTACGTTGTGCTACATTTGGGGGATGTAAATCAGGGTTCTGTAAGAGGTTGATCAAAGGGTTAATGTAAAAGTTAAAAAGGGAGGGGGATAGGATGCAACCCTGCCGTACCCCTTTTTGTACCCTTACTGGGCCGGTTAAAGTCCCTTGAGGATTACACCTCACTTTCAAGGTGGAATTATCATACAATTTTGTATGAGGAAAAGGAGGTGTTTATTGATGGTAGTGCATTTTAATTTCTCCCAGAGAGTATTCCTATATATTGAATCAAAGGCCTGCTTAAAATCAAGGAAGGCCACAAAAAGAGAGGATTTTTTTTTATTCATGAATTTTTGAACCAGATGGTGAAGTACCAAGATATGATCCACCATAGAACTTCCTTCTCTAAAACCAGCTTGCTCATCTTTAATTATCCCCCCAGAAATTAGCCAACCAAGAGACATACAACTGCAGAGAAAGTTCCTGCCCTTGGGGATGAAATTCGATGGGGAACCCCAGAAATTGGGATTCTTCCTGGCACAAGTCCTCACCTATATGCAAGAATACAGGCGGAACTTCCCAACCCAGGGGGCCTGAGTGTGAATCATCACCCTGGCCCTAGAAGGGGAAGCTGCCAGATGGATGGTAACCCTCCACAAAGTTAACACCCCAGAGCTGAGGAACAGCACTATGCCACTGCTTCGAAGACTCCCTCACTGATTGAAAAGCCTGTGACCGCATTAGGGTCGTAAAGCAAGGTCGTCACGCTGTAGCCAAATGCACTGAGGAATTTTGTGACCTGGCCAGCTGAATCAACTGGCCAGAAGATATCCTAGTCTGTTGGTTCAAAGATGGACTCAACGATGACCTGTACACTGCCTGTCTGGCCCGTGGGGCCCCAAACCTTCTGCATAAATGGTATCTGATGGAAGAGGAGGTGGAGATAGACATGGCCCATAACCAGTACTGCAGCAGCAGGGTTTAGGGAAGATCCCCACCCCACGGAAAGCGGCAGGTTTTTCAAACCCCAAACCACCATGAATCCAAGACCATCTGGCTGTTTTAAGTGTGGAAAGGAGGGGCACCGTGCAGCAGAATGCTGTTCAAAAACCCTTGCCGGAAAGCCAGACCATCCCTTGGGGGGGAAACCTGGAAAATCCAACCCCTGAGGAAAAGAAACTGCCCTGAGAAGCCGAGAAGCCGTGAGGTTTTGGTCAAACCCAGAGGAAGAATCCCCAACACCCCGAGGAGACCTGAGCCAGTCTGAAAGTGATCCAGAAGACTGACCCTCTGGTAAGCGACCCAATTGAACCACTCACTCTACCCCTAAGACTGTTTATCCCCAGCCGAGGAGAGGGGGAGGAAGTTGCAGCATTACTGGATTCGGGATGCACCCAGTGCCTAATCAACCCTACCCTAGTAGGGAAATTGGGAATCCACCTAAGGAAAATGGAAAACCCCATTGCTTTCTGCCAATTAGATGGGATTATAGCAGAGGGGAGGAGCCAGCCAGTTTTGCCACAGAACCGTTGAAAATAGAACTGGGGAACCATAGTGAGATGCTCACATTCATTGTAGCCCCAGGAATGGAAAGGCCACTAGTCCTAGGACTCACATGGCTACAGAAATAGAATCCAAAAATAAACTGGAAGAGAGGAACCATACATTTCCAGAAACATGTAGATTTGCAAACATCCCGGAGGGGGGGGGGAGAAAGAAAAGAGAACAGAGAACCAGTCATGGCTGGCCAGCTGGCTGAACCCATTAACATCCCCAAAGAGTACCAGGATTTAGCCCAAGTATTTAGCGAGGAGACTTCTGATGAACTCCCACTTCATCGCGCCACAGACTGTGCCATTGAAATCCTGCCAGGGGCTAAACTTCCAAAACCAAAAATGTACTGCATGTCCCCCAGAGAACTAAATGAACTCAGAGCATTTATCAATACAAATCTAAAAAGGAGTTTCATCGAACCTATCTGACCAAAAATAGCAGTCCCAGTATTATTCTGCGAAAAGATGGCTCTTTACGCTTATGTGTTGATTTCCGAAATTTAAATACCATCAGAGTGGAGAATATGTATCCACTCCCCCTCATGAAGGACATGCTAGCCCACCTCTCTAAAGGAATTTTTTTCAAAGTTAGATCTACCACATCAGAATAAGGGAGGCGGGTGAGTGGAAGACTGCTTTTAACACCCCACTGGGATGCTACCAATTTAAAGTGCTCCCTTTTAGACTACAAGGAGCACCTGCCATGTTCATGCAACTAATTAATGGGGTTCTCCATGATTTTTTGTACACAGGGGTTCTTGTTTATCTTAATGATATTTTAATCTACACCAAAACAAAAGAAGAACACATCAAGTTACTAGAGATGGGCCCACAAAAAGTAAAAGCTGTCATTGATTGGGAGCCGCCCCATACTTGGAAACAACTGCAAAGCTTCCTGGGTTTTGCAAACTTTTACCGTCAGTTCATTCCAGCTTTTCTGAATATAGCCTTCCCCATCATGAGCTTGTTAAAACTGAAAAGGGGGAAGAAGCCGAAGCCAAGGCAACCCCTTACCTGGACAATGGAATGCCAAGCGGCATTTGAAAACTTAAACAACTATTCTCAGCAGAACCAATCCTGAAACACCTAGACCCTGAACAACCATTTGTCATCCAAGCAGACGCTAGTGATGTAGTAGTTGGAGCAGTTCTACTCCAAAAGAATGAACATGGACAGTTGCAACCATGTGCTTATACTTCTAAGAAACTGACATAAACCAAGCAAAGATGGGCCATATGGGAGAAAGAAGCATATGCTGTGCGATGGGTATTCCTCACATGGAGACATTTCCTAGAAGGGAACAAAATCCCTTCAAAGTCTGGACTGATCATAATAATCTAGAAACCCTGAAAACTCCACGGAAACTTTCCCCAAAACAAGTAAGGTGGGCCCAATATTTTAAACAGTTCAATTTCACGCTCAAATATCTTCCAGAGGGGAAAATTTCTTGGCAGATGCCCTGTCCAGGAAACCCCAATACAACAGCAAAAAGATTGAAGTTGTAAAACTCATGCTCCAACCAACCCAATTTTCAGCCAAAGTAATCACCCAAGCACAAGGGAAGAAAGAACCACTAACTGCAATGATTTCAATATTTAAGGAGGCACCACTTAAAGATGACTGGCTCCAGACTAACAAAACATTTGCTTACTCAAAGACTGTCTAACCTGGGTAGAAAACAAATTTTACATCCCTGCTAGCCAGAGAATGGACCTCATGAAACCATGCCATGACTCTAAAATAGCTGGACACTTTGGATTTGTAAAAACCCTGCACCTCATCAAAAGACAATTCTGGTGGCCATCTCTCAAAAAGGATATTAAAAGCTATGTGGCTAGTTGCCCTATCTGCGCTGCTGCAAAAAGAAGACAAGGAAAATCCCCTGGACTTTTACAAACAGAGGCAGAACCTTCAGCACCCTGGAGAAAGATCTCTATAGACTTTATAGTGGAGCTCCCTGAAAGTGCAGGAATACTGTCATTTGGGTTGTAATGGACCTTTTTTCAAAACAGGTTCATTTTGTATCCTGCCAAAAGATCCCAACAGCCAAGGCATTGGCAAAGATGTTTTTAATACATGTTTATTGCCTCCATGGAGCTCCCCAGTGGATTATCTCAGATAGGGGAGTACAATTCACATCCATATTTTGGTGGGCATTTTTAAACCTATTAGGTTCCACCCAGGGGTGTCCTCATCAAATCATCCGGAAACTAATGGCTCGATAGAGCTAATGGCATATTAGAACAATATTTAAGACGCTTTATTAATTACCAACAGGACAAGTGGACTGACCTTCCTTTTGCAGAGGTAGCATACAGTAACTCAGTCCACAGTAGCACTGGGTTCACCCCATTCCAGTTAACCACAGGACAAAAATTCAACCCCATGCCAGAGCTAGATACCAAGGAACTGAAATCCCTTCCCTTAAGGCGTGGATAAATAATTTGTAAACCACTTGGCCAGTGGTCAAACTAGCCTTACAAAAGTCAATCGGACAAAAGACACTGTGATCCTAAAGCGTTCAAAGTTGGGGACCGCGTATATTTGTCTACAAAGTTCCTAAAATCATTGCAACCCCCTAAGAAATTGGGACCTAAATTGATTGGCCCATTTTCCATCTCCAGAATTATCAATCCTGTTACTGTAGAGCTTCTCCTTCCCAAAACATACATGTTCATCCAGTATTTCACTGCAGCCTACTCAAACCAGAGATTACTTCAAAACTTAGACCACCACCCCTTCCCACACCTTTAACTCCCATTATGGTACATAGGGAACAACCTTTTGAAATTAAAGATATCCTTGATTCACGCAGTCACTGTGAATCCACACAATATTTAGTAGCTTGGAAACACCTTCCCTCCTCACAAAAATGAATGGGTAGCCAAATGACATGTAAAAGCACCCTCACAAACCATCCTAAGTTGTAAATGTAACACATGTCTTCCAGGTGGATTTCTCGATTTTTTGAGGAGGGCAATATGTCAGATCCGTGTATCTGTGTTCAATGGAAAAAGAAGTGGGGGGAGGTTGGTACAAGTAATCCTTTTTGATGTAACCTGAATAACTTAATTCTTGTATTGAATCTGTATAAATTGCACATGATATACAACTGGGGACTGGAGGCCAGACGCCTGGAAACTCTTGGAGAGATAGCAAGAGGAGAAGGGGCCATAAAAATTCCAGCTCTGAAAGAAACTTCCTGGGAAACACTTCTCAAGTACTTTCCCAGAAAAGGGGGGGAATTAACATGTTACTTTTTGTATTGATGAAATCCACATCAGACTAAGGGGAGGGGTTCTAACTCTCTTTATCTATGTTGCATGCCTGGAGGCATATAAGACCCCGCTTCACTATCACTTGGACAATTTCCTTTTGAATAAAGAGTTCCTTTTGAAATACCTAGTTTTCAAAAGTTCATTCTTACTGCTTGAAGGGGAAAGAGTCTGGGCCTTACAGAAGGTCTCTTTTTTAAACTGGTAACATAGCCTTCTTTTGTTACCCTGCACGGAGGAGCCAGAAAGCAGGTTAGTGAGGGAATGGTGGTTGCTCTGGAATGGGGTGGAAATGAGGATTTTGCATTATGATTGCTTATAAGTAAGTAAGAACCAGTAAAAGAGGAATGGGAAAATCCCTCTCTGTAGATCAGTGTTTTTCAGTCTTGGCTAGTTGAAGATGGGCGAACTACATGCTGCCTTGGGAATTCTGGGAATTGAAGTCCATACACCTTAAAATTGCCAAAGTGGAGAAGCATGGATCTACACTACAGTTTAGGATTTTCCATTCCTGTTTTATTTACAGTTTGGTGCAATTAGATAAATCAGTTGTGGTTTCCTTAACAAATAGTGATTAAAGCGATATGAAACATTACTGGACTTTTTGTGAGAAATTTGAATTAAAAGTTGATCTGGGCTTTGATAATTAGATATGGGATTATGGAAATAATGTAGACAAATGATAACCTTAGAGTAAGAGTTTGATATGTACCAAAGAATATTGGAAGTCATTCTTTTTCAGTTTTCCTTCTTTTTCTCTTTCTTACACTTTCACTCTGAGCCTGAGCCTTTTCTTTTTCACTCTGAGCCTGAGCCTTTTCTTTTTTCAAATCTGTTTTTTATTCGTTTATCCCTTAGCTTTGTATTTTTTTTAATGTATGAAGGATCAAATACTCAGCCATTATAATTCTACATTCCTTATTTACCGAAATTATATCAAAATTTAGAATGAAATCCACTGGGAACCATCTCATATAAGGCAGGCTCTGAGTCCCTCTAACCAAAAAATATTTGTTAATAGAAGAGAATATTTGTAGCTCAGGGTTGAATTATGGGGTCCTTGGTGCTCTCTGAGCTTGATGGTTTTCTTGCAGATGTTTCATTACCAAACTAGGTAATATCATCAGTACTAGAAGGGAGTGGAGTTTGCTTTTATTTTCATATACTAGTGGCTTACCCTGTCAGTGTTGATCAGTTGCTTCACAAACAGTGTTTTGATTGGTGCCAGGTCTCTACAGCCTCAGGCAGAGAAAGGCTATTCTGTACCCCTCCCTCAAATGTTTTTTAAAATACAGTTTCCCAGCATTCCTTTAGGAACCTCCAACATGCAAACTGTGGTTACTTGTCCTAAAATGAATCTTCTTTACCTGGAGCTTCAAAATTTGCTGTTTGTTGGGAATATGTGTAGCTAAAAACCAGTTTGTTAGGGAGGGCGGGGGGGCCGGGGCTCGGGGTGTGAGGTGGGGACCGCGATCCCCAGGGTGGTTGGAATTGGCAGAAGATGTCGAGGCACAGGGCCATATCATGTGTTGGGAGCGCGCACCCGCCATCTTTGTGTGGTGGCCCGCTCCGACCCTGTGGCCTCCTCCCTAGGGAGCACCGGAATTGGGATCCCTGGCCTTAGGTTGGTGTATTTTAATGCCAGGTCCATGGCTAATAAATCTTCCCTCCTCCGTGAGATCATTGAGGAGGAGGCTGCGGACCTGGCTTGTATCACCGAGACCTGGTTGGGCCTGGAGGGAGGTGTCCCTCTGGTTGACTTATGCCCTCCAGGTTTTCAGGTTTTGCACCGACCACGGGCTCAGGGTAGGGGTGGCGGGGTGGCCGTGGTTATTAGGGAGACCTTGTTTCCAAGGGAGGTCACTGTTGCAGAGATAGGCGGGAGTGAGACCCTCCTTGTGAGGTGGGGGCCTAGTGGTCAGGTGGGTCTGCTACTTACATACCTTTCCCCCAGCTGTGTGGCAGCAGCCCTACCTGGGCTTCTCGATCTCCTCTCTGGGGTGGCGGTGGAGCTCCCGGACCTTATGGTCCTGGGGGACTTCAATCTGCCTTCCCTGGGGGGGGCATCGGGTCTGGCCCAGGAGTTCATGGCGTCTATGGAGGCCATGGGCCTGACCCAGTTGATTCAAGGCCCGACTCATGAGGGGGGGAATACTCTTGACCTAGCTTTTGTCTCTGAACGGTGGCAGAGTGTCAGAGGACAAGTTACTTTTACAGCCTTGCCCATTCCATGGTCTGATCACTATCTCCTGCGGCTGGTCTTCCAACAGGCCGCCCCCCACGGCTGGGAGGAGGAGCCACTTAGGTGTTTCCGCCCCAGGCGCCTGATGGACCCTGAAAGGTTCCAGGCAGAACTGGGGTTTTTTCCCTCTTCCCTTGCTCACAACTCTGCCGAGGATCTGGCAGTGGCCTGGCAACGGGCTGCGTCAGAGGCCCTCGACAGGGTTGTCCCCATGCGTCCCCTTACACATCGTGGATCCCGGTTTGCTCCCTGGTATACCGAGGAGCTCCGGGAGATGAAATGTCGTCGTAGGGGTTTAGAGAGCAGGTGGAGGTCTACCCGTTCTCAATCCGATCGTGCCCAGCTAAGAGCCTACATTAGGACTTACCTGGTAGCTATGGGATAGGCGAGAAGGTCTTATCTCTCCACTCTCATAGCGTCCGCAGATAACCGCCCAGCCACCCTGTTTCGGGTTACCCGTTCCCTCCTTTTGAGGGAGGGCCGGACCCATTGCGGGGCAGGGCTGAGGAGTTTGGTCTGACGGACAAGATCGCTCTCATTCGGGACGGGTTGTCCTCTGATTTGCAGTGGTCTGAGGAACGAGCTGTGGGTAGTCTGGCCACTGTTATCTGTGATGAGTTTGATCCTGTCTCCGAGGATGAAGTGGACAGGATTATGCGGCGACTGAGTTCCACCACATGTTTGTTGGACCCATGTCCCTCCTGGCTGACTTATGCCACCAGGGAGGCCACCTGCGGTTGGCTCCGGGCAGTTGTCAGCTTCATTGAGGGAGGTGTCTTTCCCTCTGCCTTGAAGGAGGTGGTGGTGAGACCCCTCCTGAAGAAGCCTGCCTTGGACCCGACCGTGTTAGACAACTTTCGTCCGGTCTCCAACCTTCGCTTTTGGCGAAGGTTGTTGAGAGTGTGGTGGCTCAGCAGGTTCCGCTTTTCCTGGATGAAGCGGACTACCTGGATCCGTACCAATCGGGCTTCCGACCCAGTTACAGCACGGAGACGGCATTGGTCGCGCTGATGGATGATCTCTGGAGGGCCCAGGACAGGGGTTTTTCCTCTGTCCTGGTCCTATTGGACCTCTCAGCGGCTTTTGATACCATCAACCATGGTATCCTTTTGCGTCGCCTCCGGGGTTGGGAGTGGGGGCACTGTTCTTCAGTGGTTCTCCTCCTACCTCTTGG
The DNA here is from genome assembly GCA_009733165.1 of Naja naja. NCBI lineage: Eukaryota > Metazoa > Chordata > Lepidosauria > Squamata > Elapidae > Naja > Naja naja. The sequence continues at coordinate 10,675 of SOZL01001072.1, forward strand.
GGCGGTCGCAATCGGTGTTAGTGGGAGGGGTTTGGTCGTCCCCGAGGGCTCTCTCTTATGGGGTCCCTCAGGGGTCGGTCCTGTCCCCTCTCTTATTTAATATCTACATGAAACCGCTGGGTGAGATCATCCGTGGTTTTGGGGTGAAATTCCATCAGTACGCTGATGATACTCAGCTGTACCTTTCCACCCCAGGCCAGATCAGTGATGCCCTCTCCCTGATGTCCTGGTGTTTGGATGCGGTGCGGATCTGGATGAGTAGGAACATGCTCCGACTCAACCCGGCCAAGACTGAGTGGCTTTGCGTGTCGGTGTCTCGGCCCAGCCAGGATTGTCCATCCTTGGCCATAGGGGGGGGAGGTGTTACCCCCTGTGGATAGGGCACGGAATCTGGGGGTCCTCCTGGATGTACGGCTCCGCTTGGAGGAGCAGGTGGGGGCCGTCGCCAGGGGGGCCTTTGCCCAGCTCCGTCTTGTTTGACAACTTCGCCCTTTTCTGGACCGGGATGCCCTACGCATGGTTACTCATGCCCTTGTCACCTCGAGACTCGACTACTGCAACGCTCTCTATCTAGGACTGCCCTTGCATACCATCCGGAGATTGCAGTTGGTGCAGAATCGCGGTGGTGATGGGAGTTACCGCGGGTGGTGGGACCCCTTCTCCCATTTACATGCCCTGCGTGGCCTGCATTGGTTGCTGATTGCGCTCCAGGTGAGATTTAAGGTTTTAGTTTTGACATTCAAAGTCCTACATGACATGGGTCCCCAATATCTGAGGGAGCGTCTTCTTCCAATAGCTAGTGCCGGCCGCCCTGTGCGGGCTCATAGGCAAGGACTCCTCGGGGTTCCATTGGCGAGTCAATGCCGGTTGGTACTTCCCCGACGACAAGCCTTCTCTGTTGCGGCCCCCGACCTCTGGAATCAACTGCCTCTGGAGCTCCGTCTGGCCCCTGATCTCCGCACCTTCCGCCGCGAATTAAAGACCTGGTTGTTTGACCAACCCGGGCTGTGATCCTTCCTTGGGGGGCGGGATGGGTTTTTAATGTATTTTATTGTTGTGTTTTATATTTGGGCTTGTCTGGTTTAATGTCTTTTTAAATATTTATTGTTCTGTGTTTTTAGTTGTGAGCCGCCCCGAGTCTTCGGAGATGGGGCGGCATACAAGTTCAAATATAAATAAATAAATTTGGGTTCCAACTTTAGGTGACATTTATGGCTGCTTATTTTCAACTACTAGTAAAGAAATGAGTGAGAAATCATCATTTTTATAATTATTTTTTTAAATATTTTTTTTTATTTTTTAACAACAAACCTAAACAAACATAAACATAAAACAACAAATAAAACCATCTTTCCATTGTACAGTGTGTCGGTTGGTACGTATCTTTTGTGCACAATATCAGCAGTCTTTCCCTTCTACATTTAAATTATAATTCATATTATATATATCAACTGTGCCTATTATATTATGTTATTATTAACACCTTATTAGACTTTAATTATAAATTCACATTATTCTTTTCGAGCAAATCTCAACTATTACATTACCCAATATGCAATATTCATTTCATTATAATCAATTATAACATATCATTACCTTATCTTATCATTACTATTATGTTATATTTATATTATAATATATTTTATTTTCCTATGTTCTTATCTAGCCATTGATAAAATAAATCCTAAATTTTATAATATTCTTTGTCTTCTTGCTTTCTAATTGCTAATGTCAATTTACTCATTTCTGCACATTCCTTTATTTTCTTAATCACTTCCACTTCTATAGGAATTTTTTCACTTTTCCAATTTTTAGCAAATACAATTCTAGCTTCTGTTAATACATTTATAATCAGATATATCAATTCTTTATTATATCCTTCAGGTAAGATACCCAATAAAAATACCTCTGGTTTCAAGTCTATGTGCTGTTTTGTCATTTTTTTCCAGCCATGTATGAATTTTAATCCAGGTATCTGATGATACTTCCAACATTTCTCCTATTTGTTCTTAAACATCCTTGCTATTCTTGCTTATCAGATTTGTTCTTGAACACTCCTGCAATTCTCGTCGGGGGTAAGTGCCACTTGTAAAATATCTTATACAAATTCTCTTTAAATGCTGTTGACATTGTTATTTTATAGCTTCGAGACTATAATTTCTGCCATCTTTCTAAATCTATCCCATATCCAAAATCCCCCCCCAAGCAATCATTGTTTCTTTTACTTGTTCTTCTTCTAATTTTACTCCAAGTAAAATCCATATAATTTTTAAATCACCTTCTCATCAGTACCTGTCAAAATTCCATATAATTCAGTTAGTTCATTATAAAATCCTTCTGTCCTATGATGTCAGATTCGTGTATCTGCCACTCTTCAATGGAAGAAGAAGAGGGGGAGTCGGTACAAGTAATCCTTTTTGATCTAACCTGAATACATTAAGTCTTATAATGAATCTGTATAACTTGCACATGATATACAACTGGAGGATTGGAGCCAGATGTCTAGAAACTTGTCACCTCTTGGAGAGATAGCAAGAGGAGAAAGGACCATAAAAATTCCAGCTCTGGAAGATACTCCCTGGGAAACTCTTCTAAGATATGTTCCCAGAAAAGGGGAGAGGGAAATAATATGTTGGTTCTTTGTTTGACAAAATCCACATCTAAATAAGGGGAGGGGTTCTAACTCCCTTTATCTATTACTGTATGCCTGGAAGCATCTTAGATTCTGCTTTGACTAGTACTGGCATTACTTCCTTCAATAAAGAATTCCTTTTGAAATGCCTAGCTTTCAGAAGTTCATTCTTTTTCGGTTGAAGGGGGAAAGTCCAGTGCTTACATACGCTCTTTATCATATATAGAATGTATTTGCACATATGAATACCAATTCATCTCTATTTCTTGTTCCTCTAGTTCTTGCTTAGATTTGAGTTCACCCTCTTCATTTAATTTTTCACCATATCTTACTGTTTGTTCCATTTTATAAAAAATTGGATATGCAAATGGCTCTATGGTTGACAACCAAACTGGTATTTTCATGTAATGTTGTTTCCTTACTTTCTTCTATACTAATAATAAAGCATCACAAATATAATGTCTCCTAAAATACCCATGTGTTTTACTTTCCTTATACCATAAAAAAGCATGCCATCCCAATAATAGTTCATGACCTTCTAATGTTAACAATCTAGTATTCCTTAAGACTATCCATTCTTTCACCCACATCAGTGTTGCCACCTGGTAATATAATTCCCAGTTAGGTAAACCAAAAACCTCCTCTTGATCTGGCATCTTGTAACAGTTTTAATTTAATTCTTGCCTTCTTTCCCTGCCATATATACTTCAATATTATTTTATTTAGATCCACGAAATATTCTTTCCCTAGTTTAATTGGAATTGTCTGAAACAAATATAAAATCCTTGGTAATATATTCATCTTAATTGTAGATATTTTCCCTATTAGAGATAATTGTAGATTTTCCCATTTTTTCAAATCTGTTGCAATCTGTTGTTTGAGTTTATAATAATTATCTTCTTTTGAGTGTTCCACCTCTTGCTGTTAATTGTATTCCTAAATATTTAACTTTATTTGTGATCTGGATATTCCATCTCTCTTTTAATTCTTCCCTTTGTTTTTTTTACCATATTCTTGACCAAAATCTTAGTTTTATCTTTATTTACTTTCAAACCTGCCACCTGTCCATATTCTTCAATCTTTTCTATCCATTTAGGCATTGTTTTTAATTGTTCCTCTAATATGAAAACCAAATCATCTGCGAATGCTTGTAACTTATATTCCTCTTTTTTATTTTCATTCCCTTTATTTCACTATCATCTCTAATATTTCTATTTAGGGTCTCCAAAGTCAAAACAAACAGCAGTAGCGATAGTGGGCATTCTTGCCTAGTTCCTTTTTTAATATTAATATTATCTGTTAAGTCTCCATTTATCATTACTTTGGCGGATTGCTTATAATATATTGCCCCTATAGCTTTAATAAATCTTTCACCAAAGCCCATCTGTTTCATTTGTAATATCATAAACTGCCAATTTACATTATCAAAGGCCTTTTGTGCATCTAGAGATACCAAGGCCATTTGCTTCTCAGAATGTGTTTCATAATATTCCAAAGTGTTCAAAATCATTCTCATATTGTCTTTGATTTGCCTCTTTGACAGAAATCCATTTTGAT
>SOZL01001073.1:0-29018 GCA_009733165.1 Naja naja
TCCAACCCCCTGTCTCCAGCAGAAGACGTCTGGGTTATTTTGGTGCCTCGCCCAGTCACATGACCACCAAGCCACGGCCACAGAACCAGTTGTTAAAACATTTGAATCCCAGCCCTGGGGTCAAGCTGTTCTCCAAAGCCCCTGAAGGCAGGACAAGAAGCAACGGATGGAAACTAATCCAGGAGAGAAGCAACCTGGAATTATGGAGTACGCATCGGCCACTATAAGGAACATTTGCCCCTGGCAGAGCCTGGCGAAGTCGATGTGTAATTGGGCCCATGGGGCTGTGGGTGTCTCCCACTTCCTAGGGCTGGCTGTTGGAGGGCTGGTCGGGTTTCTTGACAGGGGGTGCAGGTAGCGACCCAAGTCTCTATTTTTTTGTCCAGTCCCAGCCACCACACATAGCTTATGGCTAGGGCTTTCATGCGGACTATCCCTGGGGAGCCCTTGTGCTCCAATTCCATAGGGGGAGGCATCACATGTGAGTGTCAATGGCAATGTTTCGCTATATTGCTGTTGGATGTCAGGATATTTTTTATTTTTTTAAATGCATCGGCCTCGCGTTGTCCCAGGTCCAGCTGGTCGTCTTATCAAGCAGTCTAAGGAGCGGTTCTGTGATGGTTGCTTTCTGTGGTAGAAAGACGTTATAAAAGTTGAGCAATCCCAAGAAGGCTTGCAGTTCCACTTTGTTTTGGGGGGGGGCTTCCTGTATTGCTTTCAGCTTCCCGCTTGTGGGTCAGATGCCTGCGGCATCTACCAGGAAACCCAAAAATTCCACTTGGGGGATGGCCAGGTGGCATTTATTCCTCTTTAACTTCAGCTCCGCTTCTTGGAATCTCCCCAGTACTGTCCTTAACCACTCCATTAGTTGTTCTCTGTTGCTGGCTGAGATGATTATGTCATCAAAATATGGTATTACTCCTGGATATTGTGTAGCAGCCTTTCCATAATGCTCTGGAACAGGCTGGGGGCTATGCTTACTCCGAAATGTAGCCGCTTACATTTAAATGCGCCCCGGTGGGTGACGATGGTTTGTGCTTCAGCGGTTTCCTCATCTATGGGCAGTTGCTGATAGGCCTGGGCCAGATCTAATTTGGCGAATATAGTCCCTCGGCCCAGGGAATGCAGAAGGTGCTGTACTACGGGCACGGGGTAGGGGTTTTGCTGGAGGGCCTTGTTCAGGGTTATTTTATAGTCAGCACAAATCCGGATTGACCTGTCTGGTTTAACTGGAATGACGATTGGGGTCTCCCATTTGGCATGGTCCACTGGCTCGAGGACCCCTTGGGCAATTAATTATCTAATTGTTCTTCGACCTTGGGCCAGAGAGCAAACAGGACTCGCCAAGGCTTGAGTCGGACCAGGGCATTGTTGAGGTCTAAATTAAACGATATTGGGGTCCTCGTGTACTTGCCCAGTTTGTCGTTGAAGATGTCACTGAATTCCCGTTCCAGTTCTGCAATGTCTGCTGCCGGGTGCAGGTGGAGGTGGTCTCTGCTGCGTGAACACCGGTGATGTTGATCTGGAGCGGCTGGAACCATTGTCTTCCTAGTAGGCTCAGCAGGTTCCGATCTACTATGGTGAGTGGCAGGTTTCCTTGATAGCGGCCGTATTTTATGTGGACTGTTTTCCTGCCCAGTACAGGTATGCGGCTGCCCTGGTAGTCCCTTAATATAATAGTCTGTGGTTCCAGTTGGTCGTGCCGCAGTTTGGGTTGGAGTCTTTTGAGGGTGTCCCACGATATCATGGATATGTAGGACTCCAAGTCCACTTCCATCTGACAGGGCTTGCCCTCGATGGACACTGTGGCCATTACTTTGTTGTCTCACCTGGGTCTGGGTGTAGCCAACAAAGGTGAAGTGTGCTTCTTCTTCCTGGGCATCATCTCTCCTTTTGAATTTCCCACCAGGGGCCTTCTGCCCTCCCCCTTGGTGGCCATCTTGCTTCGTGAGTGATGGTGCCTGCCTGCCTTGCTTGTTGGTCGGTTGGATGGCTCGGCATACCTCCGCGATGTGGCCTCTGCACTTACATCTTTGGCAAATAGTGTCTTTAAAACGACATGCCGAGCAGTGATGATGTCCTCCGCAACCCCCATACTCTTTATTTCTCGGTTTCCCTTCTGGCTACTGGACTTCACCTTGTGCACTTCCTTGTCTTCGCCCTCATTGGGGTGTCAATCCGTCTTGGTTGCATGGATCCTCCCCATCCCTCTGATCCATGCTGCCGAGTTATCAGAGGACTCTGCGGCTCGTGCCTCATCAATGGCTTCTTTGAAGGAGACATCATCCCGGGCCAAGAGTTTCTTTTGTAGGGCCGGGTCCCTCGTTCCCAGGTTGATTCGGTCTCGGATCATTCCTTCGGTGTCTGAGAACCTGCAGATTTTTGCTATCTTCTGCAAGTTGGCCATGAATGAGTTGATTGTCTCTCCCTCTCTCTGGCTACGCATGTAAACATCGTACCGGCTTGCCAGGTAGGAGGGAGAGGGGGCGTAATGTCCCTTGAGTGCCCATTGAAGTTTGTCCCAGGATACGCTCCGCAGGTCTTCCGCCACTAGGGCATCTGCCATTTCGTAGATTTCCGTGTCGCAGTAGGTCAGGAACAATGCTTTTTTTTGTGCATTGGGGGCTGCTTGGAGTCCGTTGACTTCCAGGTGTAGATCGAATCAGCCCATGTATGAGGACCATTTCTCCTTTGCTGGGTCGTAGGGAATCGACATCAGGTGGTGTGCCAGGCTGGTCAAGCGTGAGCCATGTTGGTCGGTGAGGTCACCATCGTTGCAATGGCCAATAAAATGGTGTCCAAAACCCACAAGGTGTCCCTTGTTCTCTCTGCAGCTCAGGACCCCACCTTCGTCACCAGTGTTAAGTGGGTCCACGGGATTAAGAGGCAGGATGCGGCAGGAACAGGTAAACTCTATTTATTGTCCAATTAAGAAAAAGCCACTCAGCCACGGCTGGCGCCGGCTTTTCTCCAAAACTTCAGCCACTGTTAGCCGACTCCACTCTATGGCCATATTTGGTAATACTTAACAGAACCCTTTTCAACAAAATGAAATTTGATGTGGAGAAAAGCTACCTGGGCAGGAAGAACCAAAAGAACAAGTACAGATTAGGCCAAACATTAGGCTCAAAAACAGCAAACTGTGCGAGGGACCTTGGAGTCCTAGTGGACAATCCCTTAAACGTGAGCCAGCAGCCAAAAAAGCTAATACAATCCAGGGTTGTAGAAACAGAGGCCTAGAATCAAGATCACACGAAGGCCACACCTGGAATACTGCAATTTTGGTCACCACATTACAAAAGAGATGTTGAGACTTTGGAAGAAGTGCAAAGAAGAGCAACTAAGAGGATCAAAGGCTTGGAGACTAAAACATATGAAGCACGGTTGCAGGATTTGGGAGTGGCCAGTCTAGAGAAAAGAAGCACTAGAGGGGGACAGGACAGCAGCATTCCAGTATTTGAGGGGCTGCCACAATTTATTCTCCAAAGCCCCTGAAGGGAGGACAAGAAACAACGGATGGAAACTAATCAAGGAGAAAAGCAACCTGGAATTAAGGAGAAACTTCCTAAAAGTGAGGACAATTAACCAGTGGAACTACTTGTTACCAGAAGTGGTGGGTGCTCCAACACTGGAGGCTTTTAAGAAGAGACTGGCTGGTCCCTTGTCCGAAATGGTATAGGATCGCCTGCTTGGGCAGGGGGCTGGACTAGAAGACCTCCAAGGTCCCTTCCAACTCAATTCTGATTTCATCTCCAAAGTCCCTTCCAATTTTGTTATTCTGTTATTCAACATACAATGTGAACGTTTGAGGGGATGTTGTGCAGGTGTCTCTCTTCCCCTCTGTTCCTTTTCTCATTAAAAATGCCGGAAAAGGCAGCACAGGGAAGGAACAGTTTGGCTCTGCTGAGCTGCCAGAAATATTCTTATTTCTTTATTTATATTTCCAACAGGTAGTCCTTGACTTCCCACACAACTGGGACCAGGATTCACATTGCTAAGCAAGGGGTTGTTGCTGATGAGAGCGTTGTTAAGCGAAACAACTGGCTTGCTTAGCAATGGGAAATTTGGGGCTAAGTTGTCATAAACTGAGGACTACCTGTAATCTGTTTTTTACAAAGTTGTGTAATTGCTGGGATCTGGAAGCCCTGCCTAGTTTCACACCTGCTTCTAGCCTAGTGGTCGCCAACCAGGGACCGCTGGTGGTCCGTGAGAAAATGTTGGTGGTCCACAGAGAAATGTCCCCCGCAAAACAATTAATCCAGGCTACGCGGGAACACAAGACTTGTGTCGCTTGCATTGCGAACAACACGAGATAGTGAGGGGAGGGGGGACAGGATGTGGGGGAACTTGCCCCTCTTGCCCCATGTGCCTGGCCTGGCCACTGGGCTGTTCCTTTCTGCTTCTTTCTTCTTCTGCTTTTGGCTGCATGCAAGGAAAGCAGCAAAACTCTTTCTTTCACTCCCCGAAACTCTGCCAGAAATGAGTCTTTGGGACCCTGCAAGGCCTCCTGCTCCAAGAGGCTGCGCTGGCAAAGACTCCTTTCTGGTGGAGTTTGGGGAGAGAAAGAAAGACTTCTGCTGCTTCTGCTGCTTCCCTTGCATGGAGCCAAAAGTCTCTCTCTCTCTCTCCTCCTGAGAACGGAACTGGAAACGGGATCCTGCGATCCCAAATAAAGAATGATCAATTGGTAGGAAAACAGGGTGGGGAATTTTCCTGCAGACCTTTTTGAGGGATTTTCCCAGGGTCTCTGGTCCACAGGATTTAAAATTATGAATTTGGTGGTCCCTGAGGTCAAAAGGTTGGCGACCCCTGACCTAACCTGCTTCACCTGGTGGTCTGAACTCCATCCCAGGAGATCCAGGGCATGGCTTCAGTTTTCTAGCCAGCCACCACTCTGGAAATGTACACCCTCCTGTGACGCCAGTTTGCTGTCCTCTCCCATTCCAGGAGTGCCACCTGATGAAATATGAGTATCCTGATCGGGTCCCCAATGGCCTCAACCTCACTTTTGCCATTGTCGAAACAGCATACGAGGGCGAGTACACCTGCATGGCAAGTTACCGGGAGAATGGCCGGGATTTTTCCCTGACACGGACGATGAGAGTCAAGGTGGTAGGTAAGGAGAGTCGAGGGCCTGTGGGGTGTGTGTCTCCAAACCTGCCCCTTTGAAGATATGCGGACTTCAACTCTCGGAACTCTAATGCATTCTTTTCTTTTTTAAATAATTTTTGTTAAACAAATTTTCTTGTATACAACATCATTTCCATTCATTACGACGCTTTCACGATGGTATACATACTTTTACATAAATCTTAACTATCTATACACTTGTCCATGTTGCTTAATCTATCTCTTTTTTTTAAATTTCAAAAACAACTTTATTTACAAAACATTAGAAACATTCAAACATACAAATACACAAGATTAAAATATATAAATAGTGCATATATGGAAAGGAAGATTCAGATTATTATAGGATATAGGATAAATGGTACAATTGGGTGGAATACAATATAAAAATTCTGAAGAAGAAGTGAACCTAGGAAATATATATTCTGCTGGACGTACGGAATGTATAATTATAATAATGGTTCTTTTTATTATATAGTTAATATGAAGGTTATATAGATTAGTTAATAGTTATAATCCAAAGTAAACAAACAGTAGAATGTGTTAATCAATATACGCCATTTATAATTAATCTTTGACTAATACTATATATCTAATTTGATATTCAAAGTAAAATGAAGAAAGTGCTTTATACTTAATCTATCTTTGTCCACTATATCTTTTACCTTATTATCTTACTGTTTTCTTCTCTATTCAACTCTATATCTATTATTTAGCCAATCATACAGTACATTCCATGTCAAGTAATAATCTGTTTCCTCTCTATCCTTTATTTCCATGGTCAATTTATCCATCTTGGATAAGTATACCTCTAGTATTTTTCCTACCACATTTTCCTCTGGTGGCATACTATCTTTTTTCCAATTCTGTGCATGTTATTCTTGCTGCCGTTAATAAATGTAGCATTAAATACTCTGTTTTCTTATCATATTTTCCCGTTATTATACCTAATAGTAAAGCCTCTGGTCTTAATTCAATTTGCTGTTTAATTATTTCTTCTATCCATTTTTTTTGTCCTTATCCAATATTTTCTCGCTACAGGGCATGTCCACCACACATGGTAATATGTTCCTTGATTTTGTTTGCCTAATGCATTCTTTTTGATGTGTATCCCCATTGTGGCCTGCTCATTCTCTTGTGATCCCTTCCTCTGCGATTTCTCCTCTCTAGCGGATGGAAGGAGAAAAAAACCCCATCAGGCATAGTTAGCTAGGGAATTCTGGGAGCTGAAGTCCACCCGTCTTCAAGAGGCCAAGGTTAGAGACACCTGATCCAGGGGAAAGGCAAGGGGGTGAGGTGGAGGTGGGGCTCAGGGGCCACTGCCTAAAGCTCAGCCTCAGGGGTGGGATTCAAATTTTTTAACAACCGGTTCTGTGGGCGTGGCTTAGTGGGTGGGTGTGGCTTGGTGGTCATGTTATTGGCTGGGTGTGGCCAACTCGATATCACTCACATCGAGGCATGCATCTCCTTGCCTGGCCTCTCATGACTGTGGGGATGCTGCAACAGTCGTAAGTCTGGAAAATGGTCATAAGTCACTTTTTTCAATGGTCACTCCACACAAGCAAAGTACCAGCAAAGGAGGGGAAAAAAACTCCAGAGATGTTCCTGAGACAGGAAGTCTAGTCCTGCCAAGAATGTAATAAGGGTTAACGGAGAGGCAGTTTCTGTAAGCAACACCAGAATGTTTCCTTCCTGCTTTCCTTACAGGATTAGCCCAGTAATTTCTTCTAACAACTGGTTCTCCGAACTGCTTAGAATGTTAACAACCGGTTCTAGAGAATAGGTGCCAACTGGTAGAATCCCAGCCCTGCTCAGCCTTGCTCTAGGTCAGCCTCAGTTTCTCTCTAGACTGAGAGCGAGAAGCCAGGCTTCCCACAACCTGACCGTTAGAAGAAAATAACAGAATGACAGAGTTGGAAGGGACCCTGGAGGTCATCCAGTCCAATCCTCTGCTCGAGCAGGAAGCCCTACATCACTTCAGTCAAACGGCTGTCCAGGTTCTTCTTAAAAACCTCCAGGGGTGAAGCATCCACAACTTCTGGAGGGAGGTCCTTGGTCTTCCTCCTTGAATTTTTATTCATTGATTATTTTCTTATGTCGCTCATTCCGCCTATAATGTGATTCTGGGCAGCTTTAAATGTCTCTCCTGGCACTATTGTTTGTTTATTCTTATCCCACTTTTGGGTTGAAGACCTCCAAGATCCCTTTGATTCCATGATTCCATAATTTGGGGCAGGGGGTTGGACTAGAAGATCTCCGAGGCCCCTTCCAACTTTTGTTCTTCTGCTCTTCATGCTTAAGGCAGGACTAGAACTCATGACCTCCTGCCTTCTCATCTGGTGCTTTAAGAACTTGGGGAAGGAAACTCTTTGCCTTTTATTGGCTGAAGTGGATGGGGAAACTGGGATCTACTGGTGACCCATAAGCCAGGATCTCTTTTTTTTATTGAAAAGTTTTACAAAGAGGACATTTTTTAAACAATAAGCCCCCCCTCCGCCCCACCCCTCCTCCCTCCCCTGGACTTCCCAGAGTAAAATACAGGGTGTTATATCTGACAATCTTATTCTAACATACGCTAACAAACTATAAACACTTATACCCCCTTCTGCACTTCAACTCCCTTAATACAGACTAAAATAATAATAACATGTCTCTTAACCTATCTCCATAAGCCAGGATCTTGAACCATCATCAGTGCCCCAATCTTGCTAGAAGTGTGAAAGCAGCTCTTGTGTCTTTTTTCCTGGGTGTGCAGTTTGCCTGCTTGCCCCCCTGGCAAGTTCGAGATGTTGTCTTCCAATGGGTGTCATTTGCTGGAATGATTTGCAACGATGCTTGCTTTGTGGTTGCATTAGGGAGTGTCCCAAAGGTGCTTTTTCAGGAGGCAACTGGACTTCCTTGTTTTGGGGCTTTTTTTTTTTTTGAAGACGTTTCTCTTCTCATCCAAGAACCTCCTTCAGCTCTTATTCAAAGTTTTGCAGTGATAATTCAGCACCAGAAAAATAAACACAGATGGCTGAGGCTTCGTTCAACATCTTTATAAACATAATAAGTAGATTTTACAAACCAGTTGCAGATTTCTCCAACACAGAGCAAAAATGAAAAAGCCAAAAAATGAACCAAAACGAAGACTTAAACGGAGGCTTGCAAATCAGAGAAAGCAGACTTTTATTCTTTGATCAAAGTTAAAGATCTGGGAAGAAGTTCCTAGCACATCCCAAGAGACATGGGAGGAAAATTCTACAACATACAGAAAGATGCCCTGTCCTTATACACGGAAAAGTCTTTGTTCTTAGTTCTCTAATTACCTTGTAAATCTCTAGTCATGTAATCTAAATAAGATTTACATCTTCCTGAAACAGATAGATTCCACTTCAGCAATGTTTACCTTTACATTCCCAGAGAGGTACTGTTGAAAGAAATATCCTTCTGGGTTCAGGTCCAAGTGGGGAAAAAGACACTGGAAACATGGAGGCTGCTTGGAAAGTTTAATGGTGAACAGGACCCCATGGCCTGGAGCTCCAGAGAAAGATGATCACATGCTTGAAGGAGAAGGAGAAGATCAAGAAGGGCTGAGCTGCTGAGAGTGCCTGGGTTTTATGCCCTCTGCTGGGATTTGAATTGGAGCTTGTATTCTAATTGGTTGTCAGACTCCCATGAGGGGCAACCTTGTAGGCTGTCCTGAGTTCAAGGCTTGGTTGACCCTTGCTAGATGATTTATGCCCTTAAAAGGGCTTTTGGCAATTGCTATAGCTTTACCTGGAGATCTTTCTTATGTAAAGTATTCTGGCCCAGGCCTTAATGGCCCACCCGTTAACAAAGCTGGGGGTGAGATTCTGCTTCTGGGTTTCTACTCTTTTTAGAGGAAATATTCTGCCTTTTTAAATATTTACTGGAATATTTCATTTTTCTAGGAGAGGGGTGGGTGCTAACTTCCTACAGTACATTACCTTCCCAGGGGGTGATGCTGGGGTGAAATGCATCAGATGGGTTCAGATTGATTTAGATGGGAGAATCATGTGTCTTAATAGGAGAAGGGTGTAACTGATTGCAGGCATGTGTTTATCATTATTTTACAACAGGTGAAAGGTTAAGGAAATCTTTTTTACAATAGCAAGTTAAGAAATGCCTATAGAGTGATAAATATATAGAGTGATAAAAGAGCTTTGGTGGCTCAGGCTGTTAAATGCCTGCTCTTAAGATCCAGCTGTCTACAATTACTGTAGGCTCGAATCCCACCAGGCTCAAGGTTGACTCAGCCTTCCATCCTCTCGGGGTAGGTAAATTGAGGACCCAAGATTGTTGGGGGCAATTAGCTGACCTTGTAAAAATGCCCTTAGTAATAAGCAGGCATATGCAATGGAAGGAAGGCTATTGCTGAAGCCACCCTGAGTCTTCGGAGAAGGGCGGCATATGAATGTAATTTTTAAAAAAATGCTTAACAGAAGTACTTCTACATATACAAGAAAACAAATGCCTAACAGCAAGATAACAAATGCCTACAGAGTAGCTCTCTACTTAATGCTATAATATATTTTTACTACATTTATTTATTTATTATTACTATTCCCTTCACTCAGACAGAAACATGTTGCAAGTTCAGAGCAGAGCTCCAGTCTTCAGCAAGCAAGTTCAGTAGCACAGAAACAGACATCAGTTTCACTTTAGTTCAGCAGGCAAGCAGAGGAGAGAAGCAGTTTCATTTTCGATAGACAGACTCAGAGCTCAACATAGCTTCAGAGTTGTAGAGCTTAATATAGAGCCATGCCTAGGTTACTTCTAGTTTCAGTTTCCAGCCTAGGCTAATTCTAGTTTCAGTTTCCAAACTGTCCTCATTGGCTGATTTAGTTGCTATGCCTATTCATTGGCTGACCTTGGTACCATGCTCTATTCCAGTTCATGAATATACTCTGACAGCTCTTCAGTGGGGAACAGAAGGATTTATATTCCTTGAAGGCAGCTGGTCATTTGCATTCTTTTAGAGCAAGGATCTTCCAACTTGACAGCTTGAAGACTTGTGGACTTCAACTCCCAGAATTCCTCCTCCAGTCATGTTAGCTCGGGAATTCTGGGAGTTGAAGTCCACAAAGTCTTAAACTTGCCAAGTTTGAAGACCCTTGTTTTATGTAGAGAGTCGTTGAGGCCACTTGGAGGTTTATCCGTGTCCTCCTTTTAGTGATGCAATTTGGGATGGACACCCTTTGAACGGTGGGGGAGGAGGAATGGACTTCCAGAGGGAAAATAATTGCAGACTACAGGAAACATTTGCACCACTCAGGTGACCCTGAGGACACAGACAACCTCCAAGTGGCCTCAACAACCTGCTAAAAGGATGCAAATGACCAGCTGCCTGCAAGGAGTATCAATCCTTCCAATCCCCACCATCCAATCAGAGCTGAAGAAGTTTCTGGGATGAGAAGCAAAACATCTTCAAAAGAAAAACAAGGAAGTTCAGTTGCCTCTTGGGGGAAAAAAGCACCTTTGGGACCACCATGACCTGGATGACTGACCATTGGGGGGGGTGTTGGGCATCACATCTGGAATTGAAGTCCATTAGTCTCAGTGTTGCTAAGCTTGGAGAGTCCTGGTTTGTCCTATGGAATTCTGGGAGTTGAAGTCCATTAGTCTCAATGTTGCTAAGTTTGGAGGCTTCTGGTTTATCCTGGGAGTTGAAATTAAACTTTCCCTTCATCTGGGCAGACAGGCTCAGCAACATGGGCCTTGTTATCCTGATGGGTGGTTAGATCCCTTAGCTGTTTTTTCAGAAACACAATCTATTGTGAGTCCCCCCGAAACACACCTGGTGAAACCTCAGTGTCACTTCCTCTACTTTCAAATCTTTTCCATTTGATCCTAAGCCTTTCTTGCCAGTCTCTCTGCTTGCATCCCCAAGTCGGTGCCCTCCAGCAGCTCCTTCACATCTGGAGCCTCCCAAGCTGTCAGGAAAAAATAAAAATAAAATTGTGCTGGCATCTGGGGGGGCGTGTCGTGGCAACTTTGCATCCTTCGGGGGCTGGTTGCTAAGCTGCCCTGCAGAAATAGTTAGCACTTGAAAAAGCTCAGCCCGGATATGCCAGTCCAGCCCCCTTATGTAGGGATGCTTACAAAACGAGGGTTGGGTTTATTTTTTTAAATATTATTTTTATAACCGCATGAATTACAGAGGCGTCTTGTCTGAGACATTTTGCACACTTGTTCCCAGACTTCATCTACTTTTCCCTTCTCATCTCTTTGGTAACGGTTCGCCCCGCTCTTCCCCCAGGCCATCCTCTCCCTTCTCTGCCCGTTGGGTGCCAATCAGCCAATAAAAGAGCTGGCAGAGAACCCACAACCTTAGGATATCGGGTGTCTGACGTTCCAGCGAGGTGCTGGGGACCCTGCTTTCATTTTTCTAAATGTAGGTTCCCCGTAGTAGCAAAGATGCACCGCCTGGAGCAACCTCGGGGTTCTTGAGTTTCGGGCAGTTCTTATCCTCTTTGGACTTGTGTTGTGGAGAATAGAAATAGAAAGAAGAATGGAATGGAATAAGAATAGAATAGAATGGAATAGAATAGAATAGAATAGAATACTGGAATGTAAAATAGAATAGAATAGAGAGAGAGAAGAGAAGAGAAGAGAAGAGAAGAGAAGAGATATTGGAATGAAGAGTAGAGTAGAATAGAATAGAATAGAATAGAATAGAATAGAATAGAATAGAATAAATATTGGAATGAAAAATAGAATAGAATAGAATTCTTTATTGGCCAAGTGTGATTGGACACACAAGGAATTTGTCTTGGTGTAAATGCTCTCAGTGTACATAAAAGAAAAGATACATTCGTCATGAATCATCAGGTCCAACACTTAATCATAGTCATAGGGTACAAATAAGCAATCAAATCATACTAGGAAACAGACCATATAAATCATAAGGATACAAGCAAGAAAGTTACAGTCATACAGTCACAAGTGGGAGGAGATGGATGAAAGGAAGGAAGGTTACTATGGTTGTGTAGAAGGTTATTGGTGCTGAGAAGGTGCCAAGGAAGGAGAACGTGGCTGGACATGGTCCTTCCAGAGGTGAATCAGTTGAGGTGTAAGGTTTCTTATCTGTGACTACAATTCCTAGAGTTCAGTCTGAAGATATGGATGCCCCCAAAATATAGTGAACGGAGATATGGAAAGATATGTATCCCATCTTTTAACCCATCCAATATCCAGATGTGTTCAACCACTGCAGTGTTTCTCAAGATTGGCTGCTTGAAGATGGGTGGGCTTCCACTCCCAGAATTCCCCAGCTGGCCATGTCTGGGTTTTTAATTTCCCCTCCTATCTTCTAGAGCAGTGGTTGGCAACCAGTGGGCCGGGGACCACTGGTGGTCCACGAGAAAATTTTGATGGTCCACAGAGAAATGTCCCCCCCAAAGCAATTAATCCAGGCTGTGCAGGAACACGAGGCTGCGCCACCCACGTGGCCCGTGGGAACACAAGGCTTGCGTCGCTGGCATTGCGAACAACATGAGGTGGGGAGGGGGGAAAGGGCAGAGGGGGGGACTTGCCCCACTTGCCCCACGTGCCTGGCGTGGCCACCAGGCTGCTTCTTTTTGCTTCTTTCTTCTTCTGCTTTTGGCTGCACACAAGGAAAGCAGCCAAAGTCTTTCTTTCTCTCCTCCAAACTCCACCAGAAATGAGTCTTTGGGACCCTGCAAGGCCTCCTGCTCCAAGAGGCTGCGCCGGCAAAGACTCATTTCTGGTGGAGTTTGAGGGAGAGAAAGAAAGACTTCTGCTGCTCCTGCTGCTTTCCTTGCATGAAGCCAAAAGTCTCTCCTCTCTCCCTCTCTCCCTGAGAAAGGAGCTGGAGACGGTATCCTGCGATCCCAAATAAAGAACGATCAATCGGTAGGGAAAACGGGGTGGGGAATTTTCCTGCAGACTTTTTGGGGGATTTTCCCAGGGTCTCTGGTCCACAGGATTTAAAAATGATGAGTTTGGTGGTCCCTGAGGTCCAAAGGTTGGCGACCCCTGCTCTAGAACAGAGAGATGCAGAGGAAGGGATGATAAGAGAGTAAGCAGGCCACAATAGGGATAACGCCAAAAGGGAATGCATTTGTGCCAGAGAATTCTGGGAGTTGAAGTTCACACATGTTGGCTTGGAGATTCTGGGTGATGAAGTTCACACATTTTTTATTTATTTATTTGTTTTTGTTTGTTTTATTCGTTTGTCAAACATGTACAAGATAACAAGTGTAGGTATGAACATAAACATGAACAAAGGGAGTAAATACAGATAAATGGGGACAGTAAGACAGGGACGGTAGGCACGCTGGTGCACTTATGCACGTCCCCTTTAAGGACCTCTTAGGAATGGGGTGAGGTCCACAGTAGACAGTTTGAGGTTGAGGGGTTGAGGCTGTAACAACTGAGTTGGGTGGAGCATTCCAGGCGTTGACCACTCTGTTGCAGAAGTGGACTCTCACATGCTGGGTGAGAGATTCTGGCCTTGACCGACCTTCAAGCCACTAAGCATGAGAGACACACTGTCCTCAAGACTAAAACATAGAAGGCCCCAAAGGAAATTGGGGAGGTGGGGAGGGAAAGGTTCAGAGTTCAAGGCACTTCCAGACAGATGTTGAGGACGAGTGACAATGCAGTCCAGGGAAGAGAGAGAAAGGGTTGGAGGTATGAAAGAGAAGAAATAGCCAAGAAGAGAAGAATGGTAGTGGAGAAGAATGAATGCAAAGCACCTAGACACCTGGCTGGGAAAAACCACCCCATAGAGCAGAGGGATTGCAGAGGAAGGGATTGCAAGAGAATAAGCAAGCCACAAAGTTTACATACAAAAAGGAATGCATGAGTGCCAGGGTGTCAGGATTCTGGCACTTAACCCCATTTAAATCATGAGTCTCGAGCCAAAACTTCAAAAGGATTTATTGGGAGTTAACAGGCCAGCACTGCCTGGGTGCAGCCGACTCTGAGACACATCATTCCTTGTCATCCTTGACCCTGGTTTTACCCCCTGCGCCCCCTGGGTGTATCCTAATTCATATTCTCCAATGGGACACCTCCATAGCCCAGAGTCATCAATCATGGCCCCCAGTTAGAATTTTGCACGGGAGAAACTTCGGTCACCTAGTTGCTACCTTTGAAAAACTATGTGTGGAATGCAGTTTTGGTTTCCAAGCTGTTGCATTGCTCCCCCCTCCCTTTCTGTTGGCAACTCTAGAAAGACCAGAGAAATATTTTATGAGTTGACACAGGGAATTCTAGGAGGTGAAGCCCACCCATCTTCAGGCTGCCAAGGTTAGGAAAGCAGATAATGGATTCTACAGAAAGAAAGGAATTCCACACACCTCTTTGCTGATTTCTTTTTTCTTTTTAACTCGGTTTGTAGGATCACCAGAAAAATCAACACCTCCAGTGATCATCTCCCCAACAAAGCGGATCATCTATGAACTCAAGCCAGGTAATGGTGCCGTCGTGACCACTTCTTCATCAGATCCAAATTCAATTCAATTTCAATTCAGAATCGAGCTGGAAGGGACCCTGGAGGTCTTCTAGTCTGACCCTCTGCTCAAGCAGGAGATCCTATACCATTTCCTTGCTCTCCGGGTCAGCCTCTGCCTTATAAAGCCGGATTGCAAGGCAGTGTGTGTGTTCTGTCCTCACTACACGTTAATCTGTGTGCAGTGTGACATGCAGCTAAACCCACCTATCCTCCAATAAAACACTGGATGCTTTATTGAAAGAACAGGATATGGTGAAACTGGGGGAAAACAGGGATACATACAATGAGAACCAGATACAAAATAGACAGTATTGACTTACTGCTGAACATAACAATTAATAAATTGCAGCAATTTAAATCTCACCAGCCATGCTCTGTAGGTGGGATGTGGGTTTGTCCTTGGATGACCATGTGCCACAGATTAAGATGGATTCTTCGCTGTGCTTCTGCTTTCTCCAAATGCTAAAGGAAATGGAGTCTGGCTTCCCAGCATGCACTTGTTTTGAGAGAGTGGGCTGATGGGTAAAGGGGTGGGTCAGCTTCAAACAATATACTTGGTATTTGTCTCTCCGGCCACTAGATGGGGCTAGAGAGCAACAACAGTATATAAAAGTTATATACTGAGGCACCATAGGGTGGTCTTTCCTGCCTCTGTGTCAGGATTCCAAGTGATGAAATCCATTTAAAAAGAAAAAAAAGCAAAGTCCATCTTCCAAAACAATTTATTTTATTTAGGGAAGCATCAAATTGGCAAAGTTATTGTAATTCCAGATCTAACACAACCCAGAATTACCCTACAATATTAGAAGTTAGAAATAACCCCCAAAAGTCACATTCTCTAATAGAAGTAATTCACTGTTGCCTGATGTCATAAATGTCCACTTCAAGGAGCCTCAGCATGGTCAGCTCATGTTCCCATGGGAAGAAGAATCATCTAGTTTAAACAGCTCTCTCTAGCTCCACTCCTCCCTTCTTAGGAATGTGGCAAGCCCAAAACTGCCATTTGTCAGAAATGGTGTAGGGTCTCCCACTTGGGCGGGGGGTTGGACTAGATGACCTATAAGTTCCCTTGCAACTCTGATTATCTGTTATCTGTTAAACCCTTCTCCCATAACCACCAAAGGGAAAGTAAGAAAAAGAATATATATACTAAGCCTAACTAAAATTGCTACACATATGTCAATTTTGGGCTTGACAGGCTGCCCTCCCTCATTTGAAAAGAAACTCCTGCAACGACATAGAATACACAAAGATTGAAATTAAGTTAAACTCAATAATACAATACACATTTAACCTCCTCTGCCACCCACAGAATTCGCCTTGGGCTTGTGTGGATATTTTTCATGGAATTTTCCCACCAATCTATCAGCATTAACTTTCCAGCTATTTACCCAAGTCGCTTGTGAAATTGGATAGCCTTTCCAATAAATTAAATATTGTAACTTCCCGCTGAAAATCCTAGAATCCAAAATTTTCTTAACCTCATAATGTTCATGCCCCGCAATGAACAAAGGCTTCGGAGCTACACGTTCTGCTGGCCTCAATGAAGAATCAACAAACTGCTTTAACAAACTACTATGAAGCACCGGATGTACTTTCCCCCCATTTTAAACTGTGGCTTCACTTACCATCAGGTCATCTTCTTTGTTGTCTGCATCTTGCATGATGGGTACTCCTGCTGCCAGAGTTCCCTCCCTGAAATTGACATATGTCAATTTCGGGCTTGACACTCTGCAGATTTAGGGGTTCAATCAGCTTGCTTCTCCCAGACAGATCCTTCCTCTCTCTCTTTTCCAAATGTTGCCTCCCAGCAGTTCCTGCTTTTTCTCAGGTGAGACTAAATCTAAACTCTGGGGTGCAATTCATTTGTTCCTATGTTCAACAAGAGATAACCTTCCTGTTCTTTCTCGTGCCAGGCGAACAACTTTTTCTCCATTGTGAGGTCACTTTCACGTTCCTGAAGGACTCTCCCCAGGAGGTCTGGTGGGCCATTGATGGAAGACACTCAGATGATGTCACCGACTTCAAGTTCAACATATCCACCACGTAAGTGACCGGGGCTGTCTGGTTGACTCAAAGGGGAAGATCATGGCTTTCTCTAGGTTGACAGTGGGTGGGAGGAAATGCAGCTGAAACTGGGGAGATGGGTGAGTCTTTTGGCCCAAAGTCACCCAGCTGGCTTTCATGGCTAAGGGGGGACTAGAACTTCCAGCCTCCTGGTGATTGGCCCAAAATCACCCAGCTGGCTTTCATGCTAGAGTTGGCTAGCTGTCAGGATTCCGGCAGTGACCCCCATTTAAATCATGAGTCTCGAGCCAAATTTCCAAAACTTCCAAAGGATTTATTGGGAGTTAACATGTCCAGCAGTGCCTGGGTGTAGCCAACTCTGAGACACATCATTCACTGTCACCCTTGACCCTGGTTTTCCCCCCCTCACACCCCCTGGGTGTATCATAATTCATATTCTCCAATGGGACACCTCCATAGCCAAGAGTCATCAATCATGCTCTCCAGTTAGAATTTTGCACCGCAGAAACTTTGGTCACCTAGAAACTATCTTTGAAAACATTTATGGAATGCACTTTCGGTTTGCAAGCTGCCGCACTGCTCTCCCCTCCCTTTCTGTTGACAACTCTAAACAGACTAGAGAAATATTTTAGGAGTTGACATTAGGTGGGTCTAGAACTCACAGTGTGCTGGTGATTGGCCCAAAGTCTTCTGATCCTTTGGAGAATAACTTGACCCCCTCTTCTTTGTAGAAGACACTCAAAGGGGGGCATTTGCCCAGGTTTGCCTGGTGCGTCAGTTGCGCCCCTACCTAGACGGAGATGCATTACACACGGTCACTCATGCACTCATTATGTCCCGAGTCAACTACTGCAATGCTCTGTATATGGGGCTGCCCTTGTGGACCACGCGGAGGCTTCAACTGGTGCAGAATGCGGCCGCGCGGGTTGTGATGGGGGTATCCCGATACTCCCATATTACACCCTTCCTGCCAAGTTGCATTGGTTGCCGGTTGCCCTCCGTGTCAGATTCAAGGTGCTGGTACCTACCTATAAAGGCCTACATGGCTTGGGGCCAGGGTACTTGCGGGAACGTCTCTTGCCAGCATCAAATGCCCATCGTCCGGTGCGCGCCCACAGACAGGGCCTCCTTGGGGTACCGTTGGCCAGACAATGTCGGCTGGTGGCCCCTAGGGGTAGGGCCTTCTCTGTGGGAGCGCCCACTCTATGGAACCAGCTGCCCCTGGAGCTACGATTGGCCCTCGACCTCCGCTCCTTCTGCTGCGGCCTAAAGACATGGTTATTCGAACAAGCCAGCCTGGACTGAGGGAGTGTTTTTAGCTTTTAAATGTTAATGTCTTTGGGTTTTAGATAATTTGTTTGGCTTGAATTGGGTTTAATAATTTTTTAAAATAATCTTAATTTTTGTATTGTGTGTTTTTATGATGTGAGCCGCCCTGAGTCCTTCTGGAGATAGGGCAGCATACAAGTCCAAAATAAATAAATAAATAAATAAATAAATAAATAAATAAATAAGCTGCAATACTGCCAGGGGTGGGATTCTACCGGTTCAGACCGGTTCGGGCGAACCGGATGTTAAAATTACATCTAGTTCGCCAAACCGGTATTTCAACTGACTGGCTGGCCCCTCCCAGGAGTCTCCATGCGGACCATTTTCAATGGAGGTAAGTGCAGGTTCCATGCGGAGGCTCTGGGAGGGGCAAAATGGACCTTCTGGAAGCCCGAAACAGGTGGGCCTTCAGAGCCCGGGGGAGGCCTTTGGACCCTTGGAAAGGCAAAAACAGACTCCCCCAGTGTCAGGCCTCTGACAATCCACCCCCCTTTAATCATGAATCTAGCCGCATCTCTCAGAATTAAAAAAAAAAGATTTATTAGGAGTGACCATGTCGGTGTTACCTGGGTGCAGCCGACTCTAAGACACACCATTCATTTCCCCCTTGACCCTGGTCTTCCCCCCGCTCTCTGCATGTATATTCTCCACTGGGACACATCCCTAGCCAAGAGTCATCAATCAGGCTCTCCGGTAATAATCTTGCATGCCAACAGCTCTGGCTGCCTAGCAATTATCTGAAGCATTTTTTTTTTTTAATTACATTTATATGCCGCCCTTCTCCGAAGACTCAGGGCGGCTTACAATTTTTGGAGCACAACCCAATGCACTCAGCAATAGCCTTCATTCCATTGTATATGCCTGCTTATTACTAAGCGGCATTTTTACAAGGTCAGCTAATTGCCCCCAACAATCTTGGGTCCTCAATTTACCTACCCCGAGAGGATGGAAGGCTGAGTCAACCTTGAGCCTGGTGGGATTCGAGCCTACAGTAATTGTAGACAGCTGGATCTTAAGAGCAGGCATTAACAGCCTGAGCCACCAAGGCTCTTTTAAGGAATGCACTGCTTTCCCCCAACTAAAAAGACCAAAGGAGTATTTTTTAGTTAATACCTGGGCTCTGGAGGCCCACCGGAAGCTGGAAACAGGAAGTTCTGGTAGGCCACGCCCACCATGGCCACGCCTACCCAGCAACCAGGCAGAAAACCAGTTGCTGGGGTTTTTGAATCCCACCCTTAAATGCTGCTCTCCTGTTCACCTTGGTCCTTCTTTTCTCTAGACTGGCCAAACCCAGTTCCTGCAACCATTGTTTGCATATTTGAGACTCCAGGCTTTTAATCCTCTTAGTTGCTCTCTTCTCTGCTCTCTTTCTGTGCTGACGGTGTAAACTGCTTAGAGAGGGCTGTAAAGCCCTTGTTCTGACCCAGACCTCCTTCAAATCAAATAAATGCAAAACAGAGATAAAAGCAACACCTTTTTAATGCGTCTCTGTGAATTCCGTTCATTCACAGCAAAAGCGCTATTAAAACTAATTGTCCCAGATAAGAACATGTCCTGTCGAGGTTGTGCAAGGCTGCCAAGAACACAGGATTAAATTGCAAGGAAATAATCAAAACCAAAAGTCTCCAAACACAAAGCAGGATAGTCTGAACTTCCACAAGGTTTGAAGTGCAAGAACTTCTTTGCTTCCTGCAAAGAATCCCGGTCTCTTAGGCTGGCTTTTATCCTTTAAGGGAGGGGCCATTACCTTGCAGCCTTACTCCCAAGTGTCCTGTGCTGCTGCAGCTGCTCTTTCCTTCAAGCAGCCCTGCGCACACGCGCACTGGGTACAGGCTCCTCGGGGGCCTCTGCATCGCTGCTACCAGCCTCCACAATCTCCGAAGGCAGCACTCCACTCCCTGATGGTCCTGGCCCCATCCCTGCCTCACACGCCGGCCCCTCACCTGAGTCCTTGCTCTCTGAGACCTCAGTTGTCCGCACCTGCTGACAGTGAACCACAACAGCTCTCTAAAGTGGTATATATATATAAGTCTAAGGGCTATTGCTATTCTGCTTCCATTTCTTTTCTCTCCTGGACCTTCTCTAGTGAGACCCCCATATCGATCGGAGGAACCAAGATCGAAAAGACCCTGATTGCGCCCCGCGTGACGGAGAAGGATTTGAAACGCAATTTCACCTGCTTCGCCCAGAACAACCGAGGCATCGTGCACGCCCAGGCGGTCGTGAGGATGAAACGTAAGGAAGCCCACCCCACCCCCACCCAACTCCCCAAGCAGCCCCCCACACACACACACACAGTCTTTCTGGAAATCTTTCAGCTCTGATCTGCGCAGGGAAGGAGAAGCCGGAGGATTTTGCTTTCTCCATTCTTGGGGGACCACAAAGGTCCCCAAAGCGCCCTCTGTTTTTCTCCGTCCTCCTCAGAGGAGGAAAAAAAGGAGGAAAGCCACATTCAGACATAAGGGAAACCAGGGTTTGTCCAGTGGTTTCATCGAACAGGAAGGGAGCTTGAAGGTCTTCTAGTGCAACCCGCTTTTTCTGAGCTAGGCTTCCCAAAATCACAAAGCAGACTCCTTGTCCCGACAAAACTCCTTTTTATTAGGCTAATGTGAATTCCCATCATTCCTATCCAGCAAAGTCCCGGCCAAGAGTCTTTCAAGAGTGATTTACAATCAGGCTGGGAGAGTTGCCAGGCGGATAGCTTCCAAACGCCACACAGTAGCAGCAATTACTTGACAAGAAGTCAGGAACAGATCTTCACCCAAATGAATTGAACTAATTGTCTTCTACAAACCCCCCTCCCCTTTCGCTCCTCTTTTATTCCCTCTAGGAGGGGCCATTCACCATCCACCTGAGCCTTTACTCCTGAGTCGCCCCTTGTTCCTTAGCTGTTCCCTTCTCCTGGCAGCTCTGTGCATGTGCACACTGGGAACAGGCTCCAGCTGTTCTTCTTCCCCACTGATCTCCAAAAGCAGCTGATAACTGTCGGACGGCCCTGGCCCCATCTCTGCCTCCGATGCAGAGCCCTCGTCCGAGTCTTCCCCAGACTCCAGGCCTGGCCCAGGTTCCTCTCCACCCTCCTCACTGTCCCAGTCTGCCAACAACTCTGCTGACCGCTGGCGGGCCACAGCACCCCTTCTCAAAGCAGGCTTCTTATACCATCCAAGTCAAATGGGTTAGTCCAATCTATTTTTGAAAGCCTCCAGTGATTTTCCAAAATCGACTGGCCAGCCCCCTGGAATGCCCAGGAGCCCCACTAGGTGGGCTACCCTTCCCAGAGGGAGAAGATGCCCCAGGAAGCCAGGTCAGAGCATAGTCCCCTCCCCTATTTGTCTCTGACTTGTCTTTGCTGAGTGCCTCTAGATCTATTTTATGTTGGCTATGAATTATGAGATCCGAAGCCAACATACCTGGCTAGTGCCAGTTAGGGAATCTTTTTCCCATGTCCAATTTTTTTTTTTGGCATATGTCAATCAAGAGACCCAGGGCCACATATGCAATAAGGACACTTGGAAGAATGGAGGAGGGGAATTAGGTTTTTAAAGGGTTTATGCGATGCTCAGGGAAGTCCGCAAATTTAAAGAAATAAATTTGTGCCAGGTTGTTGTTGGCTTGTTGTACAAATCAGAAGCCTCCACACGAGCCCTGCACTTACCTGGCATCCAAAACAGGCTGGTTGGGGACTCCTGGGAGGGGCAGGGCAGGGCCAACCAGTCATCGGAACTACCGGTTTGCTGAACCAGATGTAAAATTAACAACCGGTTTGGCCGAACCAGTGCGAACCGGCTGAAGCTCACCCCCTGTTTGTAGAATTAAAGGGACTCAGACAATGGACTGTTCCCTAGGCACCTGTGTGTATTTGAAGGGGGAAATGTACAAATAAAATAAAACATGGCTTGATTTAAAAAGAAAAAAAAAGGAATAGTGGACCGCTGGATGCCAGTCCAGAACTTCTCGCATGCTTCTGAACAGGGGTGGGATTCAAATTTTTTAACAACCGGTTCTGTGGGCGTGGCTTAGTTGGTGGGCGTGGCTTGGTGGTCATGTGACTGGGTGGATGTGGCTTGGTGGTCATGTGGTTGGCTGGGCGTGGCCAACTCAATATCACTCACATTGAGGCACGCGTCTCCTCGCCTGGCCTCTCATGACTGTGGGGATGCTGCAACAGTCGTAAGTGTGAAAAACGGTCATAAGTCACTTTTTTCAGTGCCATTGTAACTTTGAAGGGTCACTCCACACAAGCAAAGTACCAGCAAAGGAGGGGAAAAAACTCCAGAGAGGTTCCTGAGGCAGGAAGTCTAGTCCTGCCAAGAACGTAATAAGGGTTAACAGAGAGGCAGTTTCTGTAAGCAACCCCAGAATGTTTCCTTCCTGCCTTCCTTACAGGATTAGCCCAGTAATTTCTTCTAACAACCGGTTCTCCGAACTGCTTAGAATGTTAACAGCCGGTTCTAGAGAATAGGTGCGAACTGGTAGAATCCCAGCCCTGCTTCTGAACTTCAGTTGGGTTTAGTTCCTTCTCCTTATTGGCCTCAGAGCAGGAACAGAGGAGGCCTGGTTTGGATTCAGAAGCAGGCGAAGTTCTTGCAGATGTTCCTTCCAAGGTGATGAGGGACTCCTGGCTTCGGAACCAGCTCTGGGAATGGATCCCAAGTGATGGGAGCCAGGAGGGATTTGGGGTGGCATTAAGCAGTTTAGATGTCCTCTCCTTGCCCCACTCCCATAATAACATTCATGTGCTCTTTGTGGGCAGGTTCTTCCTGCAGGGAAACTATTTCTTGGTTGAAAAGTCAGATATAGCTGGGGTGCTTCTGATTTTCTAGCCATTTTCAGTGTGTTGTGAAAATAACAAACTTTTCCTTCCTCTTCCTCCTCCTCTTCCTCCTCCCTCCTCCTCTTTCCATACATTCTCCTCCCCTCTTTCTTCCCCTCATTCTCCTCCATGCCTCCTCCTCTCCACCTCCTCCCGTTCTTCTCCTCCTACTCATTCCCCTCCTTCTCCTCTTTCCATACTTCCTCCTCCTCTTCTTCTTCCTCCCCTCCTCCTCTTCCTCCTCCTTCCTTCCTTCTCCTCTTCCATACCTCCTTTTCCTCCTCCCTTCCTTCTCATCTTTCCATACCTCCTCCTCTTCCTCCTCCTCTCTTTCCTCCCCTCCTTCTCCTCCATAACTACTCCTGCCTACCTCCTCCTCCTCCTCCTCCTCCTCCTCCCTTCAGCCCCAGTTTTGAGATACACGGTGGAGCTCGCCTGCGGTCTGGGGGCCACCGTGCTGCTGGTGGTCCTCCTGACAGTCATTTACCACTTCTACTGGCTGGAAATGGTCCTCTTCTACCGCGCTCACTTTGGGACCGACGAAACCGTCCTTGGTAAGGGAGCTCTGGCCTCCTCCTGCTTTGCCCGCGACCTTCGTCTCCCTCCCTTGGCTCTCCCACATGGGCCTGGTGCTTTGCCCACTGCCGTGGCCCCTGGTCTCTCCCAGCCAGAGGGGTAACGCTCCTCCCTCCTCCTGTTTTCCCTGCAACAACACCCCTGTGGGGTGGGCTGGGCTGAGAGACAGAGATTGGGCCCAAGGTCACCCAGCCCCCTTTCAGGCAGGACTCGAACTCACGCTCATTGGCAGGGTCCCTCAGTCTAAACAAAAAAAAACTGGGAGGTTTTTAAGAAGAGATTGGACAGCCGTGGGTCTGAAGGGGTGTAGGGCCCTCCTGCTTGAGCGAAGGGTTGGACTAGAGGACCTCCGTGGTCCCTTCCAACTCTGTTATTCCATATTCTGAGCAATGGGTCAGACTATAGGACCTTTGATGTCCCTTCCGTTATTCTATATTCTGAGCAGCGGGTCAGACTAGATGACCTCTGAGGTTCCCTTCCAACTC
Organism: Naja naja; assembly: GCA_009733165.1. Classification (NCBI taxonomy): domain Eukaryota; kingdom Metazoa; phylum Chordata; class Lepidosauria; order Squamata; family Elapidae; genus Naja; species Naja naja. The sequence goes on from SOZL01001073.1 coordinate 23,846, forward strand.
TATTATTCCATATTCTGAACAATGGATCAGACTAGATGACCTCTGAGGTTCCTTCCAACTCTATTATTCCATATTCTGAACAATGGATCAGACTAGATGACCTCTGAGGTTCCCTTCCAACTCTATTATTCCATATTCTGAACAATGGATCAGACTAGATGACCTCTGAGGTTCCCTTCCAACTCTATTATTCCATATTCTGAACAATGGATCAGACTAGGTGACCTCTGAGGTTCCCTTCCAACTCTATTATTCCATATTCTGAGCAACGGGTCAGACTATAGGACCTCCGATGTCCCTTCCATTATTCTATATTCTGAGAAATGGGTTGGACTAGGAGACCTCTGAGGTTCCCTTCCAACTCTGTTATTCTGTATTCTGAGCAACGGATCAGACTAGATGACCTCTGAGGTTCCCTTCCAACTCTATTATTCCATATTCTGAGCAACAGGTCAGACTGGCGGACCTCCGAGGTCCCTTCCAACTCTGCAATTCGGTCGTTCTGCTTTGCAACCCAGGGATGCAGACTTATTAAGCTCATGAAGACCCCGGAGCCCCTCACTCTTTCTGCTTCTCCTTCTCTCTCTCTCTGCGGCCTCCACCCCCAGACGGGAAGGAATACGACATTTACGTCTCCTATGCCAGGAATACGGAGGAAGAGGACTTCGTGCTGCTGACCCTCCGGGGCGTCTTGGAGAACGAATACGGCTACAAGCTGTGCATTTTCGACAGAGACAGTCTACCTGGGGGAAGTGAGTATCCCCCAAACCCATCACCCCCCGCTGCCCTGCTGGGCTGCCTCCCTCTTCCTCTCTGACTCCTGCCCCCCCCCACCCCCATGTGCATGCACAGCTGTGGCCGATGGGGCCAGAGAAGAAGCCCAGGGCAACTCCTTCCAGGAAGGGAATTGTTGGCTCTGCAAAGGAATTTGCTCAATTCCCTTTTTTTTTCCTTTTTGAGATGGCAGCTGTGGCTCTTTCCCCCAACAGAGGGGCTTTTGATCGCTCAAGCATCGTCCCCCCCCCCCCCTTCCTGGCGGGAGAGCTGAGGACACGGGGAGGTTTTGCAAAGACAGCTTAGGACTAAAAGGGAAAACAGGGTGGGGGATTCAGTGGGTCTGCTTTTGGAGGGGGGGGTAAGGAATCCAGGAGACCCAAACCCTAAAAAAGGCACAGCAGTTTTGGAAGGAAAAAAAAAATGGAAATTTGACCTGCTCCCTAAGGAAAAACGGGAAGCTTAGTTGATGTTTTTATTCTGCATCACGGCCAATTCTTCTAATTGATTCCTCGTCGGCCACAGATGCCAAAAGTTGCCCACGTTTGGCTTGAAGTAGTGTTATTCAACCACAAGGACTTTAAGAGGGGAGGACTTCTTCAACTCCCCAATTCCCCAGTCAGCCATGCCTGTATTTCCCCTCACCTCAATCATAATACCTAGAGCGGAGAGATTGCAGAGGGAAGGGATTAAAAGAGAGTATATACAATGGAGAGATTGCGGAGGAAGGGATTAAAAGAGAATATATACAATGGAGAGATTGCAGAGGAAGGGATTAAAAGAGAATATATACAATGGAGAGATTGCGGAGGAAGGGATTAAAAGAATATATACAATGGAGAGATTGCAGAGGATTAAAAGAGAATATATACAATGGAGAGATTGCAGAGGATTAAAAGAGAATATATACAATGGAGAGATTGCAGAGGATTAAAAGAATATATACAATGGAGAGATTGCAGAGGAAGGGATTAAAAGAGAGTATATACAATGGAGAGATTGCAGAGGGAAGGGATTAAAAGAGAGTATGTACAATGGAGAGATTGCAGAGGAAGGGATTAAAAGAGAATATATACAATGGAGAGATTGCAGAGGAAGGATTAAAGAGAGTATGTACAATGGAGAGATTGCAGAGGAAGGGATTAAAAGAGAATATATACAATGGAGAGATTGCAGAGGAAGGGATTAAAAGAGAATATATACAATGGAGAGATTGCGGAGGAAGGGATTAAAAGAATATATACAATGGAGAGATTGCAGAGGATTAAAAGAGTATATACAATGGAGAGATTGCAGAGGAAGGGATTAAAAGAGAATATATACAATGGAGAGATTGCAGAGGAAGGGATTAAAAGAGAGTATATACAATGGAGAGATTGCAGAGGAAGGGATTAAAAGAGAGTATGTACAATGGAGAGATTGCAGAGGAAGGGATTAAAAGAGAATATGCAGGACACAATGGGGATACATATCAAAAAGAATGCGTTGGTGCCAGGGAATTCTGGGAGTTGAAGTCTACACATGTTGGGTTTGAAGATTCTGGGTTTCCCACATGCTGGCTGGGGAATTATGGGTGTTGAAGTTCTCCCAACTTAAAGATCCTGAGGTTGAGAAATGCTGACTTAAAAGTACAGCAATTTCATTGTGGAGTGACCTTGCTTTAATTGTCCAACATACTTTTTCCAGTTTATGCTGCAGATGAACGGTGAGGCTGAAGGTAACAGGAAACCCATTTGGGTCCAGATGTACGGATTTTCTGAGCTGGGCGGGGGGGTGTTCCCTACAACTCTATGCTCAGAGGGATTCCAGAGGTGCACTAAAGTCAGAACTGCCAATCTTTAAGCCATGTTTCCCTAGCTCTGTGTCTAAAAACAACCTGGACGAAGAGCACAGGGCAGATTTGGGAATTCTAGAAAAGCTTCCCCAAGCTGAAGTCCATTGGGACACTTGGCTCCCATGGTTCCCAGCATCAGAGACCAGCAGCCAGTTGGATTGGATCATACCAGGATTAGAACCCAGCACATCTGGCAGGAGATGACCCCAGTAGCCTGCCCCAACAGGATTCTTGTCCAGATGTGCTGGGTGCTAATCCTGGAATGATCCAGTCCAACTGGCTATTCTCCTGGCAATATTTTAACATGTCTACTGATATGCCTTATATTTTAGCATGTTATGCAGGGTTGACCACTTTTAAGTGAGTCCACATAGAAGTGTCAGGATTCCGGCAATTGCCCTAATTAAATCATGAGCCTTGAGGCCAGCTTCAAAAGAATTCAAAAGGTTTATTAGGAGCAACATGCTGGCATTGACCTGTATGAAGCCAACTCTGGCTTACGTAATTCACAGTCACCTGTGACCCTGTTTCCCCCCCTCTCTCCTGGGTGTGTCATAAATCAGATTCTCCAATGAAGCACCTTCACGGGCTGGGTGTCATCAATCACGTTCTCCAATGAAGGATTTTCAAAGATCCGGTAGCCTAGGCTACAATCTTTGCAAGATAAACGTGGAATGTACTTCTGCTTTTAAACTGGATACTGCTCCTTCAGATTCCCCGCCCCCCTTGTGTATGGCAACTCTAAAACAGTCAGAGGAATGCTTTATGAGTTGATGAGGAGATTAAAAAAAAATCAGGGTGCCAACCGCATATAATGGAAACCTCAACCCTTTGAATGTGGGTAAAAGTGCTGCCATCTTGACTTTTTTTTACCTCCCTGGGGATGCTCCTAAAGTCATTGGAAAGAGTTGAGGGCAAAGAAGTTACCATGGAGGGGAGACTACCTTAGGAAAGGCGAAGGGCTAGGGGAAAACGCCCCCATCTTTTGCTCCATGGACCTGATGTTGGGTCTGAAAGGAAGCTGGTTATGGAAGGGAGAAGCTAAGATGGGCGGTCAGTAGGTCTGTGGAGCTGGTCTTTCCTTCAAACCTCTCTTGCAGAGGGTTGAAACTCTGGGGCAGGTTCTGGTCATCTGGGCATGTAGAGTCACCTGTTCCATGCCCACCTACAATGGAGCAGCCCAGTTGAAGGGAAGCCACCAGAGATATAAATCTGTAGAGGTCCTCGGTCAATCTAGGTCCTGCTTGTCCCAAAGGTGCTTTGTTTCAAGAGGCAACTGGACTTCCTAATTTTTCTTTTGAAGACGTTTCACTTCTCATCCAAAAAGCTTCTTGAGCTCTGACTGGATGGTGTGGAATGGAAGGATTTATGTTCCTTGCAGACAGCTGGTCATTTGCCTCCTTTTAGAGGGTCATTGAGGCCGCTTGGAGGTTTCTTCTCTGACCTCATGATTGGCGTCCCAGTTGTACCTCTTTGATCTGAACTGGGAGGGAAACATGAAAACCAGACTGTTGCATAGTTGCCAGAGCAGGTGCCAGAATGAAAAGGGAGGTGTTGCTGGTGCCTTGGTAAGGCCACACTTGGAATATTGCATCCAGTTTTGGTCACCACCATGTAAAAAAAGACATTGAGACTCTGGAAAGAGGGCAGAGCAGAGCATCAAAGAGGATTAGAGGACTGGAGGCTAAAACATACGAAGAACAGTTGCAGGAACTGGGTGTGTCTAGTTTGATGAAAGGAAGGACTAGGGAAGGACATGACAGCCATGTTCCAATATTTGAGGGGCTGCCAGAAAAATGAGGAAGGGGTCAATCTGTTCTCCAAAGCCCCTGAAGGCAGGACAAGAAGCAATGGGTGGAAACTGATCAAGGAGAGAAGCAACTTAGAACTAAGCAGAAATTTCCTGACAGAACAATTAACCGGTGGAATGAATTGCTTCCAGAAGTTTTGGCTGCTCCAATACTGGAAGTTTTTAAGAATAGATTGGATAACCATTTGTCTGAAGTGGTGTAGGGTTTCCTGCCTGAGCAAGGGTTGGACTAGAAGACCTCCAAGGTCCCTTCCAGCTTCGTTATTCTATTCTATTCTATTCTATTCTATTCCCATTCTATTCTATTCTATTCTACTCTATTCTACTCTATTCTATTCTTCATTCCAATATATTTATTCTATTCTATTCTATTCTATTCTATTCGGCATACAAGTCCAATAAATAATAATAATAAATTATTCTATTCTATTCTATTCTACTCTACTCTATTCTATTCTTCATTCCAATATTTATTCTATTCTATTTTATTTGGCATATAAGTCCAATAAATAATAATAATAAATAATTCTATTCTATTCTGTTCTACTCTATTCTATTCTTCATTCCAATATTTATTCTATTCTATTCTACTCTATTCTATTCTACTCTATTCTTCATTCCAATATTTATTCTATTCCATTCTATTCTATTCTATTCGGCATATAAGTCCAATAAATAATAATAATAAATAATTCTATTCTATTCTGTTCTACTCTATTCTATTCTTCATTCCAATATTTATTCTATTCTATTCT
>SOZL01001073.1:30018-50273 GCA_009733165.1 Naja naja
GCTGCTGGTGGTCCTCCTGACAGTCATTTACCACTTCTACTGGCTGGAAATGGTCCTCTTCACTGGCCACTTTGGGACCGACGGAAACCGTCCTCGGTAAGGGAGCTCTGGCCTCCTCCTGCTTTGCCCGCGACCTTCGCCTCCTCCCTTGGCTCTCCCACATGGGCCTGGTGCTTTGCCCACTGCCGTGGCCCCTGGTCTCTCCCAGCCAGAGGGGTAACGCTCCTCCCTCCTCCTGTTTTCCCTGCAACAACACCCCTGTGGGGTGGGCTGGGCTGAGAGACAGAGATTGGGCCCAAGGTCACCCAGCCCTTTCAGGCAGGACTTGAACTCACGCTCACTGGCAGGGTCCCTCAGTCTAAAAAAAAAAAACTGGGAGGTTTTAAGAAGAGATTGGACAGCCGTGGGTCTGAAGGGGTGTAGGGCCCTCCTGCTTGAGCTAAGGGTTGGACTAGAGGACCTCCGTGGTCCCTTCCAACTCTGTTATTCCATATTCTGAGCAATGGGGCAGACTATAGGACCTTTGATGTCCCTTCCGTTATTCTATATTCTGAGAAATGGGTTGGACTAGAGACCTCTGAGGTTCCCTTCCAACTCTGTTATTCCTATTCTGAACAATGGATCAGACTAGATGACCTCTGAGGTTCCCTTCCAACTGTTATTCTATATTCTGAACAATGGTCAGACTAGATGACCTCTGAGGTTCCCTTCCAACTCTATTATTCCATATTCTGAACAATGGATCAGACTAGATGACCTCTGAGGTTCCCTTCCAACTCTATTATTCCATATTCTGAACAATGGATCAGACTAGATGACCTCTGAGGTTCCCTTCCAACTCTATTATTCCATATTCTGAACAATGGATCAGACTAGATGACCTCTGAGGTTACCTTCCAACTCTATTATTCATATTCTGAGCAATGGGTTGACTATATAGACCTCTGATGTCCCTTCCATTATTCTATATTCTGAGAAATGGGTTGGACTAGGAGACCTCTGAGGTTCCTTTCCAACTCTATTATTCTATATTCTGAGCAATGGATCAGACTAGATGACCTCTGAGGTTCCCTTCCAACTCTGTTATTCTATATTCTGAGCAACGGGTCAGACTATAGGACCTCCGATGTCCCTTCCATTATTCTATATTCTGAGAAATGGCTGGACTAGAGACCTCTGAGGTTCCCTTCCAACTCTGTTATTCTATATTCTGAGCAATGGATCAGACTAGATGACCTCTGAGGTTCCCTTCCAACTCTATTATTCCATATTCTGAACAATGGATCAGACTAGATGACCTCTGAGGTTACCTTCCAACTCTATTATTCCATATTCTGAGCAACGGGTCAGACTATAGGACCTCCGATGTCCCTTCCATTATTCTATATTCTGAGAAATGGGTTGGACTAGGAGACCTCTGAGGTTCCTTTCCAACTCTATTATTCTATATTCTGAGCAATGGATCAGACTAGAGGACCTCCGAGGTCCCTTCAACTCTGTTATTCTATATTCTGAGCAATGGGTCAGACTATAGGACCTCCATGTCCCTTCCTTCCATTATTCTATATTCTGAGAAATGGGTTGACTAGATGACCTCTGAGGTTCCCTTCCAACTCTATTATTCTATATTCTGAGCAATGGATCAGACTAGATGACCTCTGAGGTTCCCTTCCAACTCTATTATTCCATATTCTGAGCAATGGATCAGACTATAGACCTTGATGTCCCTTCCATTATTCTATATTCTGAGAAATGGATCAGACTAGAGACCTCTGAGGTTCCCTTCCAACTCTGTTATTCTATATTCTGAGCAATGGATCAGACTAGATGACCTCTGAGGTTCCCTTCCAACTCTGTTATTCTATATTCTGAGCAACGGGTCAGACTATAGGACCTTGATGTCCTTCCATTATTCTATATTCTGAGAAATGGGTTGGACTAGGAGACCTCTGAGGTTCCCTTCCAACTCTGTTATTCTATATTCTGAGCAATGGATCAGACTAGATGACCTCTGAGGTTCCCTTCCAACTCTATTATTCCATATTCTGAGCAACAGGTCAGACTGGCAGACCTCCGAGGTCCCTTCCAACTCTGCAATTCGGTCGTTCTGCTTTGCAACCCAGGGATGCAGACTTATTAAGCTCATGAAGACCCCGGAGCCCCTCACTCTTTCTGCTTCTCCTTCTCTCTCTCTGCGGCCTCCACCCCCAGACGGGAAGGAATACGACATTACGCCTCCTATGCCAGGAATACGGAGGAAGAGGACTGTGCTGCTGACCCTCCGGGCGTCTTGGAGAACGAATGCTACAAGCTGTGCATTTTGACCGAGACAGTCTCCTGGGGGAAGTGAGTATCCCCAAACCCATCACCCCGCTGCCCTGCTGGGCTGCCTCCTCTTCCTCTCTCTTCTGACTCTGCCCCCCCCCATCCCCATGTGCATGCACAGCTGTGGCCGATGGGGCCAGAGAAGAAGCCCAGGGCAACTCCTTCCAGGAAGGGAATTGTTGGCTCTGCAAAGGAATTTGCTCACCCTTTTTTTTTCCTTTTTGAGATGGCAGCTGTGGCTCTTTCCCCAACAGAGGGGCTTTTGATCGCTCACAGTCGTCCCCGCCCTTCCTGGCGGAGAGCTGAGGACACGGGGAGGTTTTGCAAAGACAGCTTAGGACTAAAAGGGAAAACAGGGTGGGGATTCAGTGGGTCTGCTTTTGGGGCGGGGTAAGGAATCCAGGAGACCCAAACCCTAAAAAAAGGCACAGCAGTTTTGGAAGGAAAAATGGAAATTTGACCTGCTCCCTAAGGAAAAACGGAAGCTTAGTTGATGTTTTATTCTGCATCACGCCAATTCTTCTAATTGATTCCTCGTCGCCACAGATGCCAAAAGTTGCCCACGTTTGGCTTGAAGTAGTGTTATTCAACCACAAGGACTTTAAGAGGGAGGACTTCTTCAACTCCCAATTCCCAGTCAGCCATGCCTGTATTTCCCTCACCTCAATCATAATACTAGAGAGAGATTGCAGAGGGAAGGGATTAAAAGAGAGTATATACAATGGAGAGATTAGAGGAAGGATTAAAAGAGAATATATACAATGGAGAGATTGCAGAGGAAGGGATTAAAAGAGAATATATACAATGGAGAGATTGCAGAGGGAGGGATTAAAAGAGAGTATGGAGGACACAATGGGGATACATATCAAAAAAGAATGCATTGTGCCAGGAATTCTGGGAGTTGAAGTCTACACATGTTGGGTTTGAGGATTCTGGGTTTCCCACATGCTGGCTGGGGAATTATGGGTGTTGAAGTTCTCCCAACTTAAAGATCCTGAGGTTGAGAAATGCTGACTTAAAAGTACAGCAATTTCATTGTGGAGTGACTTTGCTTTAATTGTCCAACATACTTTTTCCAGTTTATGCTGCAGATGAACGGTGAGGCTGAAGGTAACAGGAAACCCATTTGGGTCCAGATGTATGGATTTTCTGAGCTGGGCGGGGGTTGTTCCCTACAACTCTATGCTCAGAGGGATTCCAGAGGTGCACTAAAGTCAGAACTGCCAATCTTTAAGCCATGTTTCCCTAGCTCTGTGTCTAAAAACAACCTAGACGAAGAGCACAGGGCAGATTTGGGAATTCTAGAAAAGCTTCCCCAAGCTGAAGTCCATTGGGACACTTGGCTCCCATGGTTCCCAGCATCAGAGACCAGCAGCCAGTTGGATTGGATCATACCAGGATTAGAACCCAGCACATCTGGCAGGAGAAGACCCCAGTAGCCTGCCCCAACAGGATTCCTGTCCAGATGTGCTGGGTGCTAATCCTGGAATGATCCAGTCCAACTGGCTATTCTCCTGGCAATATTTTAACATGTCTACTGATATGCCTTATATTTTAGCATGTTATGCAGGGTTGACCACTTTTAAGTGAGTCCACATAGAAGTGTCAGGATTCCAGCAATTGCCCTAATTAAATCATGAGCCTCGAGGCCAGCTTCAAAAGAATTCAAAAGATTTATTAGGAGCAACATGCTGGCATTGACCTGTATGAAGCCAACTCTGGCTTACGTAATTCACAGTCACCTGTGACCCTGTTTCCCCCTCTCTGGGTGTGTCATAAATCAGATTCTCCAATGAAGCACCTTCACGGGCTGGGTGTCATCAATCACGTTCTCCAATGAAGGATTTTCAAAGATCTGGTAGCCTAGGCTACAATCTTTGCAAGATAAACGTGGAATGTACTTCTGCTTTTAAACTGGATACTGCTCCTTCAGATTCCCGCCCCTTGTGTATGGCAACTCTAAAACAGTCAGAGGAATGCTTTATGAGTTGATAAGGAGGAGATTAAAAAAAATCAGGATGCCAACCGCATATAATGGAAACCTCAACCCTTTGAATGTGGGTAAAAGTGCTGCCATCTTGACTTTTTTTACCTCCCTGGGATGCTCCTAAAGTCATTGGAAAGAGTTGAGGGCAAAGAAGTTACCATGGAGGGGAGACTACCTTAGGAAAGGCTAAGGGCTAGGGGAAAACGCCCCATCTTTTGCTCCATGGACCTGATGTTGGGTCTGAAAGGAAGCTGGTTATGGAAGGGAGAAGCTAAGATGGGAGGTCAGTAAGTCTGTGGAATTGGTCTTTCCTTCAAACCTCTCTTGCAGAGGGTTGAAACTCTGGGGCAGGTTCTGGTCATCTGGGCATGTAGAGTCACCTGTTCCATGCCCACCTACAATGGAGCAGCCCAGTTGAAGGGAAGCCACCAGAGATATAAATCTGTGGAGGTCCTCGGTCAATCTAGGTCCTGCTTGTCCCAAAGGTGTTTCAAGAGGCAACTGGACTTCCTAATTTTTCTTTTGAAGACGTTTCACTTCTCATCCAAAAAAGCTTCTTGAGCTCTGACTGGATGGTGTGGAATGGAAGGATTTATGTTCCTTGCAGACAGCTGGTCATTTGCCTCCTTTTAGAGGGTCGTTGAGGCCACTTGGAGGTTTCTCCTCATGATTGGCGTCCCAGTTGTACCTCTTTGATCCAAACTGGGAGGGAAACATGAAAACCAGACTGTTGCATAGTTGCCAGAGCAGGTGCCAGAATGAAAAGGGAGATGTTGCTGGTGCCTTGGTAAGGCCACACTTGGAATATTGCATCCAGTTTTGGTCACCACCATGTAAAAAAAGACGTTGAGACTCTGGAAAGAGGGCAGAGCAGAGCATCAAAGAGGATTAGAGGACTGGAGGCTGAAACATACGAAGAACAGTTGCAGGAACTGGGTGTGTCTAGTTTGATGAAAGGAAGGACTAGGGAGGGACATGACAGCCATGTTCCAATATTTGAGGGGCTGCCAGAAAAATGAGGAAGGGGTCAATCTGTTCTCCAAAGCCCCTGAAGGCAGGACAAGAAGCAATGGGTGGAAACTGATCAAGGAGAGAAGCAACTTAGAACTAAGCAGAAATTTCCTGACAGAACAATTAACCGGCGGAATGAATTGCTTCCAGAAGTTTTGGCTGCTCCAATACTGGAAGTTTTTAAGAATAGATTGGAGAAGCATTTGTCTGAAGTGGTGTAGGGTTTCCTGCCTGAGCAAGGGTTGGACTAGAAGACCTCCAAGGTCCCTTCCAGCTTCGTTATTCTATTCTATTCTATTCTATTCCCATTCCCATTCCCATTCTATTCTATTCTACTCTACTCTATTCTATTCTTCATTCCAATATATTTATTCTATTCTATTCTATTCTATTCGGCATACAAGTCCAATAAATAATAATAATAAATTATTCTATTCTATTCTATTCTACTCTACTCTATTCTATTCTTCATTCCAATATTTATTCTATTCTATTTTATTTGGCATATAAGTCCAATAAATAATAATAATAAATAATTCTATTCTATTGTGTTCTACTCTATTCTATTCTTCATTCCAATATTTATTCTATTCTATTTCTCCTCCCTCTCCCTCTCCTCCTCATCCATTCTATTCCACTCTTCCTCCCATTCCATTCTACAGGGCATGTTCTGGCTCTGCCCCCCAACCTCCCTTCTTCTCTCTTCAGGAGCCAGGAAGAAATGTGATTCTAGGAGCTGTGTGGCGTCTCCTGCTGAACCCTTGGACTCCTCCTGGCTCCCAGGCGGTGGGAAGGTCCTTGCCCGGCAGCCCCTAACCTGCCTGTTTTTTCTCCCAGTTGTCACGGATGAAACCCTGAGCTTCATCCAGAGAAGCCGGCGTCTCCTGGTCATCCTGAGCCCCAACTACGTCCTGCGGGGCACCCAGGCTTTGCTGGAGTTCAAGGCCGGCCTGGAGAACATGGCTTCCAAGGGCACCATCAAGGTGATCCTGGTGCAGTACAAGCCCATCAAGAAGAGCAAAGTGAAGGAGCTCCGGCAAGCCAAGGCGGTGCTGACCGTCATTAAGTGGAAAGGCGAGAAGTCCCATTATCCGGCGGGAAGGTTCTGGAAGGAGCTGTTGGTCGAGTTGCCAGTGAAGAGCAGAACCAAGAACCTTCCTGGTGGGCAAGATCTCATCAGCCTTTCGCCCCAAAGCGTCTGAGGCAGAAGTCTCCAGACTTGGCCACTTTTAAGCCTGGCGGACTTCAACGCCCAGAACGCCCCCCAGCCAGCATAGCTTACTCTCCTGCAATCCCTTCCTCTGCAATCTATGGGGAATAAGATGTTCTCTTTGGGGAATAAGAGAAAAAGAAACAGGCATGGCTGGCTGGGGAGTTCTGGGAGTTGAAGTCCACAAGTCTTAAAGTTGCCAAGTTTGGGGACCCCAGGTCTAAGGATAGGGGAGGCTAGGAACCCACAGCTGGAGAGGAGAGCAAGTGGGCTTGGTTTGGTGGGTGGGAGGTCTCTGGGAATACACCGTCCACCCCTGGCGTGGCATGGCCAGAGGTGCCCACCTGAACTCGGCCTGTTTTTTTAAGGTGCCCCCTCTGCGTGGAAAGCCAAGCTGCCCATCCCGTCTCCCGCAAATTGCACAAGCTAAGCTTGCAGGAGGCTGAGGCAAGGTGCACGGTTTGGGACACCTGTGCAACGATCGTAAGGATGCACAAGGGTGTCACTTGTTCCCCTTTCACACTTTTGTGGTGTCCCCCGAGTTCTTCGTCCAGAGACAGAATAGAAGTCTCTTCCGGAAAGGCCTTTTCATCTCGGTCCAAATGGGTCAGGGGCTCCCTTCCTTTGGACACGAACGCGGCTCTTTGGCTCTCCAAAGTTGTCCCCAAATGGCCAGAGGCGGCCTTCCTCCTCCACCTGGGCTTTTCCAGGCGCGTCGTGTTTCCGTTCCCACAAGCGTCAACCGTGGCAAACTTTGCAATCCAGACATCTTCCAAGGGCTCCGGGCTGGAGTTAGGAAAACCCTGGATGGTTTTTGGCCTCCTTCGGCAAGAAACGTACAACAGCATTTTGTGCTCGGTGTGCATTGCGATGACTCTCGTGCTGGGGGCAGGAAAGTGTGGGGCAGCAGCCCCCTTCGCTGTCTGAACCAGCCTGGAAAGACTTGGGGATTGATTTCTGACCCCCTATAATCCCAGAACTCATGTGGGTAACTGCTAGGATGAGAGGGACTTCTTACTGGAGGGACTTAACAGCAGTGAATCTTGAGAGATTCCCAAGAAGACAGTTGTAAGTCAAGCAGTGGGAATACAGGAGTAGTAGTATTAGTAGTAGAGTATTAGTGTAGAGTAGGGAGGAGGAAGAAGAAGAGGAGGATGACGACGATTCTGGGTCCTTGGTGCTCTTTGAGCATGGCAGTTTTCTTGCAGACGTTTCATGACCCAACTAGGTAACGTCATCAGTGCTAGAAGGGAGTGAGGTTTATAGGAAGGAAGAGGAGGAGGAGGAGGAGGAGGGGTGGAATCTGGAATGCCTCATTTCTTCAACTTCTAGGATGAGCTCTTCCTTCTTTTCATCAAGATGGAGACATCAAGTCCAGGATATTTCACTAGTTACAGACGTGCCACGGTGCACAAAATGGATCCCTCCCGAACCATTTTGAATTACTTTCTTTAATGCTCAAGATCCTTTTAAGGACAGAGGGAGGTGCTTAGTCTCTTCCTTTGGACACTAAAGCAGCTCTTTGGCTCTCCCAAGCTGTCCCAAAAGGCCAGAGAGGCCTGCTTGGAACGGAGGGTGGGGCCTTGCCCTTTTGGGAACCGCTGTCGATTTGGCTTCTAAATGGGCACGGCACCATTTTTCAGGGGTCGGTCAGCGGAGGAAGGGCCAGCCCTGGGGCGCTCTGAGCTTCTGGCAGGGCTGCACCCAAGCTTGATCAAGATTCAGAGGTGGCACTCAGGAGTGGTGGGTGAAGATTTATCAGGAGCTCAGCATGGAGGCCGGGATGTGGGGCTCAAATCCCACTGCAGAATGTCAAAAGCTATTATTATTATTTGTATTTGCATTTTATTTGTATTTTGTTCTGCCAACTCCTGGTCTCTGTATTATAGCATTACTGGGTTTGCTATGGGATGGTGGCAAATCTGGACACTCAGTGGTGTGTGTGTGTGAGAGAGAGAGAGAGAGGGAGGGAGAGAGAAAACAGAAAGAAAGAAGGAAGGAAGGAAGGAAGGAAGAAAGAAGAAAGAAAGAAAGAAAGAAAGAAAGAAGGAAGGAAGGAAGGAAGGAAGGAAGGAAGGAAGGAAAGAAAGAAAGAAAGAAAGAAAGAAAGAAAGAAAGAAAGAAAGAAAGAAAGAAAGAAAGAAAGAAAGAAAGGGAGAGGGAGAGAGAAAGAGAGATCACAACCCAAAGTGCTTATTTAGTTCACTGGGGTTCCCTATCAACTTAAACCCCCTCCTATTGCCAGTCCCCCAAGATGGTTGGGGTGTGTGGTTACAGGTGGAAGCCATGCAGGAAATCCTGTGGATCCCATTCAGATCTGTAAATCCATGAGGATCAACAGGCTTCAGGGCTCTCTGTCTCATCCAGAACCATGGTGCTCTCCGAGCTGGGTGATTTTAGTGCAGACGTTTCATGACCCAACTAGGGAACGTCATCAGTGCTAGAAAGGAATGAGGTGTGCTCCCTTTGTATATACCGTAGGCTTCCCTGCCAGTGTTGACAGGGGTGTAGTTTTCCCCTTGGTAGGTATTGTTTTCTGCTTGATTGTTCCTCTGGCGTTATTCCCTGCTTATTCCTTGAAGATGTTACCCAGCTGGGTCATGAGATGTCTGCAAGAAAATAAGCACAGAGAACACGGCAATCCTTCTCCTCCTCCATGTTTACACACAGCTTTTATTTATAATAGTTTTTATAAATTATGAACCTGGGGAGGGACTATTATTTCTTATCCTCCCGAATCCTCCCCTTCCCATTTGGATGTGGCCTTTGCCCTGAGCTTTATCATCCTGCCTTGTTTATTTATTTTTTCTTTTAATTTGGTGCACTAATTGACACACACAAGGGCCTGTTTGCAAAGTCTTCCCAATTCATGGCAAGAGGCCCTTTGTGTGCAAATGTTTGCACAGGGGGAGCCCCCAGGGGCTGAGTCCGCGCTGTCCAGCTGTCCAAAAGTCAAATCAGCCTTGCAAAGAGAGGCCAGTTTTAAATCCCAGATTTGCCTTCACACAACAGACCTAACCTAGTTGTTAAATCCACCCATTTCTCTGGCTAATCTGACAATGAATTAACCCAGGGGTCCCCAAACTTGGCAACTTGTGGACTTCAACTCCCAGAATTCTCCAGCCGGCTTTGCTTTTCTGTCTGTCCTGCAGGGGTAGATAGAGATACAGATTAACAGAGTTGGAAGGGACCTTGTAGGTCATCTAGTCCAACCCCCACCCCTCAAAGCAGGAGACCCTACACCAGAGGTCTCCAAACTTGGCAACTTTAAGACTTTAAGCAAAGCTGGCTGGAGAATTCTGGGAGTTGAAGTCCACAAGTCTTAAAGTTGCCCAATTTGAAGACTTCTGAATTCACCTCTTGTAGCAGAAGGTTAAGAGGTTAGCTCCTCATAAAACAACCACACCAAGAGTTGTGCATTGTGCAAATTGCTGAGGTTGGAGCTGCATCTGGCGAGAGGAGGGGAGGTCAGCCAGGGTGGGGGGCTGGGGGTCTCCCCAAGCCCAAAAGCCTTTTACTCAGGTCTCCATTTTACCCTTTTATCAAAAACCTTCCGGGTGATAACGCAGCCTCTGTTCTGGTCAGCAGGGCAGGGCATGAACTGTTTCTGGCTTCCTTTTAGGATTCTAAGGGCTTCACATTTTGGTTTCTCTATGTGCCATTTCTATGTCTTAACGTTTTATTACATCCTGGCCATCTTTGAAGGAGCTGGGTGGTTCAGAAACTGGATGGATGGATGGATGGATGGATGGATGGATGGATGGATGGATGGATGGATGGATGGATGCAGACAGACACAGATGGATGGATGGATGGATGGATGGATGGATGGATGGAGACAGACAGACACAGATGGAGGGATGGATGCAAACAGACACATGGATGGATGGATGGAGGGAGGGAGGATAGATAGAGACAGACAGACACAGATGGATAGATAGATAGACAAAGATAGACGGATGGATGGATGGAGATGATAGACGTAGGCAAGCAGGCAGGCAGACACAGATGGATGGATGGATGGACGGACGGACGGACGGATGGACGGACGGACAGACAGACAGACAGACAGACACAATTCATGTGTGCCTTGTATCTAAAGTACAGATAGTCCTTGACTTATGCCCACAATTGACTCTAAACTTTCTGGTTGCTAAGCACTACAGTTGTTAAGTTGCTTGTTCTTTTTTTCTTTTCTTTTTCATTCTCCATTTTTCTTCCATTCGCGTCATCTGCTTCGGAGGTCAACAACATCGTGTGTTAATTTTGATTCCTTTTTGTTTGTTTGGAATTTTAATAAAACGCTTCTTTTGATACATCCCGCTGTTGTTTTTCAGTTGCCCTTGCCCTTTCGTGTGTGTGTGTGTGTGTGTGTGTGTGTGTGTGTATCTGGGGTGTGGTGGTGGGGAGGGGTTCAGAAAAGCCAAGTTGCTGGCTGCAATTTGACAATTCACCCCCCTCCACTTTTGGGGGGCGGTGTTGGGACAGGTAAAAGTGGGCGGGGCTCAGATCCCATGGCAACGGCTGCCATCTTGACTTTTCTGACCTCCCCAGTCCCGCCCACGGATGCCTTGGAAGTGGCCTGCTCCATTGCTCGCTCCCCCTTCCGAATCTGATCATCGCTAACCACGTCCCAAGGCACCACTGGCAGGGGAGGATGGACGCAGTGGCGGGTGAGGATTTTGGGAGTTGTAGTCTGACACCCCTGAAGAGTCCAGTTTGAGGGGTTATATATTCAAGAAACTTGAGGTCTTCAAGAAATAAAAAAAATGGAACAACCATTCCTCTGGCCTGGAAGAAGGACTTGGGCAGAGGGTTGGTCTAGAAGACCACCAAGATCCCTTCCAGGCTGGGATTCTAGATCTTGGGCAGGGGGGTGGACTAGAAAACCTCTGAGGTCCCTTCCACCCCTAGAGATTCCATGAAATGCTCTTAGTAGCCTGTTAGTAGCCTGTGAAGAGCCAGAGTGCTGAGGAGCTGGTTGCTCTTGCACGGAAGGCAACTTCCTGTCCAAGGCTTGGATGGACCCAGAGTAACCTCCAACAGGCAGAGTCCTCCTCAGAGTAAAGGGAAGACGTGTATGGCTCCCGTGAGTACATTTATCCCCAAACAAATCTTGTGGGGTGCAGTGAAGCTCCATGGAGCTCTGCCGGCTGGAGAATTCTGGGGGTTGAAGTCCACAAGTCTTAAAGGGGCCAAGTTTGGAGACCTCTGATCTAAAAGGAGGACCATGAGATTCCAGAAAGAGTTCCTCACACGCAATTCATGACACAAGAGGAACCTTGGGTCTCTCTCTCTCTCTCTCTCCAGTCAGGTCTTCTCTGCTGAAGAATAAGTTATCCAGTCCTGTACCAGGAGTTGAAGTCCTCCTTCTCCTCCTTGTGGGACATCAACCTTGAGAACTTCGTGATGGGGACATCCCTTAGGCTTGGCCACCTTGGAGGGCTGGGAAAAGAGGGAGGAGCGGGATCAGCAGGGGGCAGCTTCTTGTATGCCTGAGACGCCCCTCCCTCCCTTGCATCTGCTGGCAACCAAACCACATCACAGCAGCCTCCGGTTCTCACCATGACCTTCCAGATGTTGGCTCCATTGGATGGACCACTCTTAAGTCAGACACTTAAACCCTAAGTTACCTCCACCCAGGGCAAGGCTTAACACTGTGGGGTTCTTGGTGCTCCCTGAGCTGGGTGGTTTTCTTGCAGGGGTTTCGTGACCCAATAAACAGGGAGTTCACCCCCACTCCCTTCCAGAACTGATGGCGTTACTTAGTTGGGTCATGAAAGGTCTGCATGAAAACCAAGCTCAGAGAGCACCAAGGACCTCACAGTCCTTTTCTTCCTCCTCCTCCTCCTCCTCCTCCTCCTCCTCCTCCTCCTCTTCTTCTTCTTCTTCTTCTTCTTCTTCTTCTTCTTCTTCTTCTTCTTCTTCCTCCTCCTCCTCCTCCTCCTCCTCCTCCTCCTCCTTGCAAACCTCCCCTTTGGCACTGATGATGTTACCTAGTTGGGTAATGAATTGGAAGAAAACCAAGCTCAGAGACCACTTAGGAGTACACAGTCTTTCTCCTCCTCTTCCTCTGCAAACCCCACTCCCTTCTAGCACTGATGAAATTACCTAGTTGGGTCATGAGATGTCTGCAATAAAACCATGTTCAGAGAGCACCAAGGGCCCTCAGTCCTCCTCTTCTTTTTCTTCTTCTTCCTCCTCCTTCTCTTATTCTTCCTCTTCTTCCTCCTCCTCCTCTTCCTCTTCTTCTCTTCCTCCTCCTCTTCCTCTTCCTCTCCTCCTCCTTCTCCTCCCTCCTTGCAAATCCCACTCCCCTTTGGCACTGATGATGTTACCTAGTTGGGTAATGAATTGTTGCAAGAAAACCAAGCTCAGAGACCACCAAGGAGGGCCCTACAGTCCTCCTCCTCCTCCTCCTCGCAAACCCCACTCCCTTCTAGCACTGATGAAATTACCTAGTTGGGTCACGAGATGTTTGGTAGAAACCCACACACACACACAGCTGAGAAAGCAGCAAGGCCCCCACAGTAGAACCCTGAGCTACAGAATTCTCTGACAGTGAAATTTCCTCACTGCGAGCATAGAAGTTTTGGAGCTCGATTGTAAGTCAAGGAATACCTGCAGGAGGACCAGAGTTAAAACCCTTAAAAATCAAAGACGGTGGAATATTTAGGGAATTTCAAAATAATATTTTACGAGCTGTGGTTTTGGGGGCTACAGATTTTTAAAAAGTCATAAGGAAATAGCACTGTGAAGAAAAGAAATAAAAGGGATATATTGTCCCTAAGTGCCTACAACCCCAGAGGAATGAATGAAGACACTCAAAATGTGCTATTTCTTTGATTTTTTTAAAGACTGCGGGTTTGTTTCCTTTCTCTTCCTTTTTCCCTTGAAATATTTGCCCCAGGGAAATGCATTTACTCTCTTCCCGAAGTCTATTATTCTGCTCATCCAGATGGATTAAGTCCATTAAAGAATGCCACCAACTCTTGCCATTAACTTTAGAAATTAAACCAGCTGTTTTGTTCTTCTTATTGACAAGTGGATTCAAATCAACGGGTTTTTAGCTCATAAGCACAGCTCAGATGAACCTTTCTATATATATAAAAGCGAAATACCCCTCACGCATCATCACAAAATCTCCAGAACCGTCAAGCCTACAGACTTGAAATTTGGCCCGTAGGTTCCTCTTGGCTTCTAGGGGCTCACTAAGAAAGGATTTTTCCAAATGACCAGCAGAGCATTTAGAGTATTTCCTATATTATTATTATTGTTGTTGTTGTTGTTATTGTTGTTATTAATACACTCTGATGCTAAGGAGTTCTACTCCCCCACCCCACCTGGAAAGAAATCTCTTGCAAAGGCAAAACACAAGCAGAGGAGAGGAGGTTCAGTTTCACAGCAGCTTTAGTGCAGAACAGTTGAGCTAAGCCACGCCCTGGCTCCTTGCTGCCTCCTTCTTGCTCACACAGCAAATACTCTTTCAGTTTCCAAACAGCCCTCAACTCTCCCACACACTGACAGGACGCTAGCCAGATGGATGCCCGTGGAGGCTGGTAGGCAGAGGCAGATTTTTCCCTCCGTTATTTTCCTCCCCCAAAACTAAGCCCTACCACACAGTTTTGTAGTGAAGCACAGGGATCCAGCTAGCCTGTCATCTGTTGCTTCTTGCTTTTATGCTTAAGTAGTTAGGAAAAAAAGCAAAATTGCTGGGCCCTTTTGAGCTCTTACTTAGAGAGTTTGTGAGTCCATTTTGCTTTCCGTCAGAAGGTGCTTCAAACCGAACGGGGAAAAACCAGAACAGGAGCAGAAAGAAGGAAACAAGCTGTGGGGATATTCTATCTAAAACACGGGTTTCATTAGTTTCGCCTTTTCCTCTCCGGAGCATTTTGCTAGACTAGAGTATTTTTCACCGGTCCAGGTGGTTGTATTCCCACATGCTCACCAGTGGGGAGGGAAGAATTCTCCCACCAAGCTCCAGGCTTCATGCTTTCACTGGGTACCAATAGTAGGGAATATTTGCAGCTCATGGGGGGAATTATGGGGCCCTTGGTGCGCTCTGAGCTGGGTGGATTTCTTGCAGACCTTTCATGGCCCAACTAGGGAATATCATCAGTGTTAGAAGGGAGGAGGAGGAGGGAGGAGGAGGAGGAGAGGAGGAGGAGGAAGAGGAGGAGGAGGAAGGCAATGACTGTGGGCTCCTTAGTGCTCTCTAAGCTCTGTGGTTTCCTTGCAGACGTTTCACAAGCCAACTAGGGAGCATCATCAGTGTTAGAAGGGAGTGGGGCTTGTGGAGAGAAAGAGGAGGAGGAGGAGAGGGGAAGAAGGGAGAGGAGGAGGAGAAGGGGAAGAAGAAGAGGAAGAAGAAAAGGACTGTGGGCTCCTTGGTGGTCTCTCAGCTCCGTGGTTTCCTTGCAGACGTTTCACAGCCCAACTAGGGAACATCATCAGGGCTAGAAGGGAGGGAGGATTCTCCTCCTCCTCTCCACCAACCCCTCTTCCTTCCAGAAAGTTTAATGAGCATTTGAAGTTATGACAGCGCTAAAAGAAAAAGTGCCTTATGACCCTTTTCCACACTTCATCTACATGATCACCTGATCAAAATCCAGTCCCTTCCCAGCTGACTCATATTTATGAGGGTCGCAGGGCCCCGGGGGGTCACGTGATCCTCTTTGGCGACTGAATGACAAGCCAAGTCAACAGAGGAAGCCAGGTTTGCTTAATAACCGTGTGACTCACTGAACAATTGCAGCGATTCCCTTAACAACGGTGACCAGGAAAGTGGTAAGATGGGGCAGAATTCACTTGGCAACTGTCTCGCTTAGCAGCGGAAATTCTGGGTTCCATTGTGGCCATATGTTGAGGACTTCCTGCATGCACAAACTTTTATGAATGAATGAATTCTTTTGTTGACCAAGTGTGATTGGACACACAAGGAATTTGTCTTGGTGCAAATGCTCTCAGTGTACATAAAAGAAAAGATACTTTCGTCAAGGATCAAGAATCATCACGTACAACACTTAATAATAGTCACAGGATACAATAAGCATCAAATCATACTAGGAAACAGTCAAATAGGATATTGGAATATAGAATGGAATGAATAGAATGGAATGGAATGGAATAGAATAGAATAGAATAGAATAGAATAGAACAGAACAGAATAGAATAGAATAGAATTCTTTCTTGGCCAAATGTGATTGGACACACAAGGAATTTGTCTTGGTGCAAATGCTCTCAGTGTCCATAAAAGAAAAGATACATTCATCAGAGTCAAGAATCATCAAGTGCAACACTTAATGATAGTCACAGGGTACAATAAGCAATCAAGTCATACTAGGAAACAGTCAATATAGATCGTAAGGATACAAGTGACAAAGTTACCGTCTTACAGTCACAAGTGGGAGGAGATGAGTCATAGAAATGATGAGAAGATTAATAGTGATAGTAATACAGTCTTAGTAAATAGTTTGGACAGTGTTGAGGGAATTATTTGTTTAGAAAGTGATGGCATTGGAGAAAAATCTCTCCTTGTGTCTAGTTGTTCTGGTGTGCAGGGCTCTATAGCATCATTTTGGGGGTAGGAGTTGAAGCAGTTTATGTCCAGGATGTGAGGGGTCTGTAGATATTTTCCCATCCCTCTTTGTGACTCGTGCAGGATGCAGGTCCTCCATGGAAGGCAGATTGGTAGCAATTGCTATTTTCTGCAGTCCTAATTCTCCTCTGGAGTCTGTGTCTGTCCTGTTGGGTTGCAGAACCAAACCAGACAGTGATAGAGGTGCAGATGACAGACTCAATCATTCCTCTGTAGAATTTACAGATTCAGATTAACAGAGTTGGAAGGGACCTTGGAGGTCATCTAGTCCAGGGGTCTCCAACCTTTTGGACCTCAGGCACCACCAAACTCATAATTTTAAATCCAGCAGACCACTAATATGAATTTTGACTGACGATGGCTTGCTGACATTCGTGGGGGAGAGAGAGAGAGAGAGAAAACAGAAAGAGAGAGACAGACAGAGAAACAGAGAGACAGAGAGAGTCGATCTAACCTCGGAGGGCTGGCAGTGATATTCTCTCTTCCCCCCCCCCTCTCACACACACACCCTCCAAGGCAGCCATATTCGTAACCTGCTTTTCAGCTCTGTTCTCGGGGGGGAGGGGAGAAACGGTATCCTGTGATCCCAAATAAAGAGATCGATCGGTAGGAAAACGGAACGGGGATTTTCCTGCAGACTTTTTGGGGGGTTTTCTCAGGGACCGCCAAAATTTTCTCACGGGCCACTAGTGGGCCATGGCCCACCCGTTAGTGACCCCTGATCTAGTCCAGCCCCCACCCCACCCCACCCCGTCTGTATCAGCAGCTCCTGGGGCAATTTGAGCTTTCTGAGTTGGCGCAGGAAAAACATAGTGCCCTATAGTGTCGTTTTGAGGGTAGGAGTTGAAACCATTTATGTCCGGGATGTGAGCGGTCTGCAAATATTTGTTTCTCACTGTCAGGAAATTTCTCCTTGGTTCCAGGTTGGATCACAGAATCCTAGGGCTGGAAGGGACCGTGGAGGTCATCTAGACCAGCCTCCTGCTTGAGCACGAGTCCCTATATCATTCCAGACAAATGGTTATCCAATCTCTTCTTGAAGACCTCCAGGGATGGTGCTCCCACAACTTTTGGTGGCAACTTCTGTTCCATGGGTTGAATGTTCTCACTGTCAGGAAATTCCTCCTTCGTTCTAGGTTGCTTCTCCTTGATTGGTTTCCATCCATTGCTTCTTCTCCTGGTGCTTTGAAGAACAGGTTGAACCCCCCTCTTCTCTGGGGCAGCCCCTCAAATATTGGAAGACTTGG
Source organism: Naja naja (assembly GCA_009733165.1). Taxonomy (NCBI): domain Eukaryota; kingdom Metazoa; phylum Chordata; class Lepidosauria; order Squamata; family Elapidae; genus Naja; species Naja naja. Next base: position 47,397 of record SOZL01001073.1, read on the forward strand.
TGTGATGACCCAAAGGCACAAAGGCCACACAGCCAGACAATGAGCAGGAGTCCCTTTATTAGCTCCAACTTTGCCCCCCAGGTCCTGGTTACCTTCTGGGATGGAGAAAACCTCTCCCGGGAAAAGCCTTTGACTGCAGAGAATCAAGTCCAAAACGTGGTCAACACAAACTGTAACTAAAAGTCCAATCAAAGTCAAAATGAGGTCATTAATCCGGCAGGGCAGGAGCAAGAATGCCAGATGTGAAGGAACGGCAGTAATTCAACACTGTTGGGAGGATGCCAGGAATGCAGATAAGCAAAGTCAACACAAGATAAACTCATGTTTGCTCCCAAGCAGCTGCTGCACTCAGCATGCATTTCTTTTAAACTCTTCCCAGCTGTGCCTAATGAAGGGAATCAGGACCCTTTCCTCCCCCGTAAGCCATGTTGCTCCCTTCTCCGTTCCTCCCTGTGTGCCCTAGGATGAAGGGGGGGTGAGTCTTCCTCTAAACTCCCTCTCCCTTGTTCTAGCTCTTCCCTACTCTGCCCAGCTGGACTTTGCCCTTCCCCGGTTTCCTCCACAGTCAATGGAGCCACACTGCCGCTCCCTGTGTCAGCTGTCCATCTTCCTCCTTGCGTTCAGACTCCGACAGGGGCAGGACACTTCCTATCATGATTTGGGCTGCCCTTCTCTAACCCCTTGTCTTTCCCTCTCCTGCTTAGACATCACCGAGGCCATCTTCGACTTCATCCAGAAAAGCCGGAAGATGATTGTGGTCCTGAGTCCGGAGTATCTTCTGGAGAAGAGCATCAGCCTTCTGGAGTTCAAGCTGGGCCTCCTGTGCCAGAACAACATTGCCACCAAGCTGGTGGTGGTGGAGTACCAGCCTTTGCCCCGCGCCCACCCGAGCGTCCAGCAGCTGAAGGAATCCGTGGCCTTCGTGGTCTGGAAAGGGGAGAAGTCCAAGCACCTGGGCTCCAAGTTCTGGAAAGCCTTACGCCTGGCCTTGCCCCTCCAGAGCCTCAGCACATGTGGCAACGCCGTCTGGAACGAAAGCAGCTCCTCGCATTCGGACACCAGCTTGGACCAGGCACAGAAGAAGAGGAGCAGGTTGAAAGGCCCACCATCCAAGGCCAAGGCTGTCCCCGTCCGAAGAGGGCCGGCCTCCTTGCCCAGAAGGAAGACCAAACCGCAGCCCTCCAAGCCGTTCCTGGCCTGCCGCTGTTGCGTGGCCTCCTCCAGCGAGAAGCGCCAACCCAAGAGCCCCGGCCAAGCCGTGGCCAAGCCCAAGCAGGAGATGCCATGCCAGAGGCCGCTGCTGGGAGACTCCGTGGTGGCCCACCTCCAGAAGAACGGGAAGAAGCACCCTTTGGAGCCCCAGGGGGCAGCTCTGGGCCTCCAGCAGTTTGCAGACGTGTCCAATAACAATGACTTCTACGTCCTTTAACCACCGATGGTGGCATCAGCTGGAAACACAGCAGATCTGAGGAGGAAGGAGGGAAGGCTGGCCTCCATTGAGGACCTCTTGGAAGCCATGGGACCAGTCAAGGAGAGGATGTGGGTGGAGGGGGGGGTTGCCTATGGAGGAAGCTGGTGCTTGGGAACTGCCCACCCCCCACAAGGGTCTTCCTTCCTGGGCCAAGGTGGAGATTTGAACCCCCTCAAAAGCCAAGTCTAAGAGCAGGCCATGAAAGAGAAGCTGGGGAGATATGTCCACCATAACAGCTCCCCATCATGGAGACTCGTAGAAGGCATGGTTCTTCCCTGGTTTAGAGGTCAGCATTCGGCCCCCACCACTCCTCCCTTCATTGTAGCCATGTTGGGACAGGACGTTTGGGTACACTGGTTGGGGATTCTGGGTCTCGTAGTCCTGCCAGACAGTGGGATGAAGGGAGAAGGTCAGGTGGGCTCATCCGACCTTTGGCTTTAGGTTCAGAGCCGCAGAGGGGGCTCAGCAATCAATCAATCAATCAATCAATCAATCAATCAATCAGAATAGACCTGGAAGGGACCTAGGGGGTCTTCAACCCTGCTCAACCAGGAGACCATTTCAGAGAGGGGGGCTGTCCAAGAAGAACTTAAAACCAGCAACAGCCCCCCGCATTCCCCACTCACACCCACCCACCCAAATTATTTGGCAGCCGTTCAGGAAGGTTTCAGGGCAGAATCTCCATCCGTGGTTTTTGGTTTAATTTTTAATTGCTGCTTTCATTGCCCAAGACCGTTTTCCATTCTCTTTGGCTGTGTTTTGCCATCTGGAAAGACATTTTAATCGTTTTTTTTTTTTAAGTCTTCTTTTCTTTTCTTTTTTTTTAAAGGGGCTGTATTTTTATTTGTATTTTTGGGGGAACAGAGAGTGTTGGATGAACGCTTGGAAACCAAGTGGCTGAAAATTAAATTTTCATTTCTGTGAATGGCTCTCAGGAAGCATCTGTGGTTGTGGGCTGGCAGTTCCTGCGTGGTTCTCCCACACGTCGCATGTCGGTTTATTCCTGCCTGAAGCTGTCAGCAGACGTCGTCAGAGGGGAAACAGGATGTACCCCCCCACACACACACACAACCCCGAGCCCCCTCCTCAATCTGCCTCCCTCCTTCTGTCCCCTTGGTGCACCCAACGCCTGCGCTGGCTGGGAAGAGGGGAGCTGCCTCTTTCAGCTTCACAAATTAATCCCAGGAGGTCCTTGATTTGTGACTGTCATGGTGAACACCATTTTTTAGCAAAACCATCAGAAGTCAGAACAACGGAGTTGGAAGGGACCTCAAAGGTCTTCTAGTCCAGCCCTCTGCTCAACAGGAGACCCTGTTTCATTCCAGACCAATGGCTCTCCAGTCTCCTCTTGAAAGCCTCCAGTGATGGAGCATCTACAAGTTCTGGTGGCAACTTCTCTTCCACTG